>JACXGI010002627.1:0-71292 GCA_016801175.1 Esox masquinongy
TTTTATACAGGTAACGAGTTCAAACAGGTGCAGTTAATACAGGTAATGAGTGGAGAACAGGAGGGCTTCTTAAAGAAAAACTAACAGGTCTGTGAGAGCCGGAATTCTTACTGGTTGGTAGGTGATCAAATACTTATGTCATGCAATAAATAAAATGCAAATTAATTATTTAAAAATCATACAATGTGATTTTCTGGATTTTTGTTTTAGATTCCGTCTCTCACAGTTGAAGTGTACCTATGATAAAAATTACAGACCTCTACATGCTTTGTAAGTAGGAAAACCTGCAAAATCGGCAGTGTTTCAAATACTTGTTCTCCCCACTGTAGGTGACAACTGACTTTTTCGTCAAGTGAAAAGACGAGAGAATCGTGGAAACCCCTCTTTTACTGCTAAAGGGTTTGTGACCTACTGTATATTACCCCAAAAAGCATGTACGGATGCGTACTTTGAAAATCCACCAGAAATAGTCGCAATATGAACGTAAACAGTTTTATTTTAGGCTTACTATAACGTAGCTAGTGAAGGTTGTAACCAGCAAAGTTTTTGTCTATCCTGAAAAAATCCTAATGCATAATTTGTTTAGACTGCTGCGAGGCTCGAACACGGGTCCCTTGTGTGGCAGTCTGTCACTAACAGCTACGCTTTTTAACAAGGGGTAGTCAAGTCAGTCACTCACTCACTCACTCAGTCAGTAAGAGACATTCGCTCTTCTTGGCTGGCTCCGCTTACAATCACTGTGTTTGAGGACAATTGGGTCTGAGGATGGCACATTTTTTCTTTAGGGTACCCCTCAAGGTACTGCATAGCCAACAGAATTAACATTGTCTCATACAGCTGTCCTCTGGTATTAACTTTTGATAATGTGAATAATGTGGTGTAATTTGCCAAACGTTTAGCTGAATAAATGCTCAACTAAACATATGGCAAAGGACACCAATATTTTTAGTTGAATAAAAGATTTTTCAAATTTTTTATATTTACATAAAATTGAACTTAGTATAACATGCAGTCCACTTTACAGGATAAATCAAAAGATGACAGTTTTGTTCATTGTTTTTTAACCTTGTATCGGTTATTAGTCAGACCCATCCTCCAAGCTATTTTGACAAAGAACTTTTCAGATGGTGTCTCCAATTTAGATTTTGTGGTGGAATATTTAATCTGAGAAAAACGTTTAAGTGCTTCTTAGAAAGCTCATTAAATAGATCCAACAGACAATAGATTTCTACAAAATATCACTTTACCCAAAATATGGTTTTGCCAAATGCTTATTGTGCGTTAAAATGGTTTCAACATTCTGTTCTTTTTAACCTAACAATGTTCTGGGGTATATAACAGTGCGGTGGTAATTTGTTTGCTGTGTTACTTTGCCCAGGCGAGACTTTCCCACATCTCCATCTGGTAACAGTCTGGTTTAGTCCCTTCCAAAGTGACAACTTGGTAGCCCAACAGTACCATCTGATGTTAAGGAGGCAAAATCTAACTTTCACTGGAGGAGCCTAATGTTTCTTTTGTTCCTAGACAGTTTGGTATGTTAATTCTAGTACATGCCGATCAATACCTTAAAACTAAGAACCTTTATTATTTTGAGGAATGTGAGCTAGACATGTACAGATTATAGGTCCCAGCATAAATGGAAGAGTTCAATTTAACTAATGAAATATATAAGTTTGGGTGCTAAGCTGTGGTCCACTGTTAACACTCCCAGCTTCTACCTGTCTCCATCGTTCTCCCTCTGATTCCGACTGTCAGTGAAAGCCTTGCAAAAAAACGTGTCACGTTGGCCATGGGGTCAAATCCTGGTCACGGCATACCGACCATAACAATGCTGGCTAACATCAACAGAAACCTTACTATGCCCGAGACTGATGTCTTTGTGAATGTATGGTTCTTTATCTAAATGTTTCAGCATCGATGACGGATTGCTGTAAAATTCAAACAGTTTTACAGTACTGGCACACAACCAAGTTGGCGCTTTTAACATGAAATGCACCCCAATGTTGGACAGTTGAGTAAACTTTGTTGCCAAAATCAATTTAGTGTTTAGTTTTACAAAACTCCGTAACTAGGCTATACAGCTATCCTTGTTGAGAACATGAACAAAGTTAAAAAAAGTCAACATGTTTAAATGTATTGTAAAAATGGACATCTGAACTGTTTTTTACATTTTTTTTTTACATCAGCAGATATATTGATAAATGTACAAGATGTTAACATAGTTTCTTAAAGACTACAACTCTGATGGGGTGGTACTTACTGCTTTGGTCCACTCCCCTCGGCAGGTTTACAAAGCATCCCGGGCAACTGGCTACTGCTAGCTATCTAACTTTACATTACACAACACCTTGTAGTACCATGAATTGAAGGATACATTTTTGGAGTGATCTTACATGGTGATATTGAACCATACATGTTTGACCCGGGTCTTTCTCCTGACGATATCCTGGTGAAATACATTCAAATACGGATTGAAAAATGTATTGTACTGAAAATAATTGAACTTGGACCACAACAGTATAATCAGCACCAAGATGACAAATAAGTTCATTTTATTAATTTGTGTCTTGCTTTTTGCTAAACAAACAGTGGCTGTGGGAATTGATATACTGCTTTTTCGGGTACTGTAGGTTCAGAAGCTACAGTAACTATAAGAGATCTGAGGCTAGCAATCATTACGTAAAAAACATAGCCATATCTTAAAAAAAAAGTAGCTTTTGTTAAAACTGAGAGTTCACTACAACATTGGAGCCTTAAAATGCTTGATAAGGATCTGTCTGCCTGGATTTAATTAATCTGAGGTTATAGTGGTTAGTTAGTGGACATTTAATATAACAAATGATGACGTCATTCATTGAACTAACAACCAGATTTAGTGGACAGTTGAGAAAACAAGAATTTGTTTTAAAAAATAAAATTTTGATTGGAAAAAGTTATTTCTACTGGTAAATGTGTATTCATGTTATTGTTTGTTGGGAAGACAATTAATAACTAATATCGTATTTTCCAATCAACATTTTGTAAGGGAGGCCGCGTATACACTCGCTTTGAATGCTGGAAGTTGTGGTATTTAATGAACAGACGAATAAAGAGGTAGCCAGGTATTTTGCTTAAAAATATCTGACAATATCTGACATTTTGCTTAAATTGTGAAACGTGGCACTTCTTATGTTGACCAAACATTTAGGCACAAGTGTACGTGATGTATGGGCAATAAACCACAGTTAATCGCTTTAAATAGGAACAATACCTCGCTAACTGCCTGGAAACAGCACTTAGCTGTGCCATTTTACTATTATAAACCGGTTACCAAAGCATTAGAACTGTAAAACATGTTTTTCATACCCGCATGAGACTGTATACCTCACACGTATCACTTCACTGTTTACTGCTCTAATTTTTTTGGTAAATGGTTTATAACAACAATAAGGAATATCGGGGGTTGATGATATATTGCCAATATAGCACGGCTAACCGCTGTGTCCAGGCACTCTGCGATGCTTTGTGCCCAACTGCTCTCAGCCATACACCACATCCCGTCGTACGTGATTGCTTACATTTACCACGGCTTTCAGGCAACCAGATTTCATGATTTGAACAACCTGGCTCATAATAAATAAACATACATACACACATTTATACACACACACTATTTTCCGATTCATGATACTGGTGATGTGGACAAAAATCGCTTCGAAACCGTACTACGTAGGATCATTCCACAAATGTGGAATACAGCGATTCGGAAAATGTTCTCCACACAAACTTGGTTTGACAACGTATTTAAAAAACGAAACATGACTGTACAGCAACCTATAAAGCTAAGTGACGTCATACTCTTCAAATCAGAAGTCTATGTTTTTTGCATACTTTCACTTCTGTTACGTCAACAGTCCATTTCACTTCATTAGACTAAATAGGCTATTTTAAGCTAGTTCGTTAGCTAGCAAACTGATAGTGAAATACATCGCTAGTAATACTACACTACAGACCAGCAGAATATGTCACTGGTATTAGTTGCAGAGATGGGTAAAACCACAAAATCAATCCGCTGTGTTCTTGTAACTAACGTTATTATTAATGGCTGTAAAACCCCACCACACTGATCAGACCACTGTCAAGGTGTGTCATGCGTGGACACTCGGCTACTGTAAATTCATTCACTAGTGTTATTAGTTAGCTGTTGTTGTTGGGGGTTAGCCAGTTCGGTTGGCCCGACGACATCACGTAGTTACCTACTGTAGTTGGTAGGGACATTACCCTACCTTTCGAAAACATTAAATTGTTTATTGACACCCCCATGTCATGTGCGTCATTATATTAAAAGTTACACAATCCTCATTCTGAGGTACTGTAGTTAAATTGGATGCACACAAAATACGATCACGCGTAAACGAACAACATACTACAAACAGTACGTCAACTGTACTTTGACAGTTTTTTTTCCTTTGGCAAGCTACTGTTCTAGCTAGCTAGCATAACTGTCAATAACGCAAATTCCGGTGGGCTAGTAGTACTGGTACGAGGCGCATTGGCGACACATGTCTTAAGCGTTACGTGTTTACCACATTCACAACCTTTTTCTCCATAACGTTAACTTTTCCACGTGAGAACATAGCTAATGTAAAACGCCAACAACATAGCTTGAAATAGATGTGGCACATACCGGCTCGTCGACGCCATATTAGTTGTTTCTGCCAATGGTGTCTAGAAATGTATCGAACACAATGGCTTCTTCTACCTCTATTTATGGCTTTTTCGACCCACGTGTTTACATGCCTACGAAAGGCCAAAAGGCTCAAACTAAATCTTCAAACCGCGATTCAAATATGAGGTGTGTGTAGACCACTTTCCAAGTATGAGTCCCCCTAAAACCTTGCGGCAAAACTCGAGAAGTGTACTTTTGCTTAATAACACCATTCAATTCTTCCCTAGGGGATTTTTATATCCATTTCAAATAAGGGCTGTCTTTCGTTCAGGCTTACCACCTCGCAGTTTTGATAACTGTGTACATTTCTATAGGAAAAGTTTAATTTTAGCAATATTGAATAAATAGAAGCATATATATTTCTTGGTAGAGTTCATGGAAGCAAATATGTTGACAAATATGATTTACACTGTTATCAAAACGCCGAGCATGGATAAACCTAATCGAAACAACTTATTTATTTATTATTTGAATCGATTCTAAAATTCCTTATTGGGATAAACGAATGGTGAGTTGCGGGGGGGAAATAGTGTTATCCAATTAAGCGATTCCAATTATCATGCTTATTAATTTTAATTTCAACATTAGAACGTGTCGATGGCAGCCAGTGTGAGAGCCTGCGTGTGATGCTGTCAGAGAAGGCATTGTCTCCGTGTGCCAGTCTGTGCCTCTATCTTTTTGTCAGTTTAAGGCTGCCTTGATTATCCCTCACATTCTCTGTACTATTAACCTCAACAGCTCTGGTTGGACAAACCCCTGACAATTAGTAATTTCTCTTGGCCAAACATTCTATGGCCGATTTCAACAGAATTCTAATGTTTCACACATCATATGTGACTGAATTACATAGACCGGCAATCAATTTAAGACGTTTGGATTATACTGAATAACATAAATACTTGTCAGCAAACACAAACATACAACAAAACTTGTCAGCAACACATTCAATTGCACATTAATAACATTGAAGACTAGACTGATAAAAAGTATACACAAACAACACTCAGTGAATCACACAGACAACCATAAAGACAATGTTAAACTGTCTTCTTCCCCACCAAAGCCTTCATGTCACATGAATCAGTCCTTCATTGCCATAAAAACAGGTATGTCTGTCTGAGATTGTTTTTGTATCTGGGTTCATACAAATTCATGAGGGACTTATGCCTGCTATGTTTTATGTAACGTAAAATGTTTGCCCAACGTTTTCACCAGAGAATGATAGGTGTGTTTCCGTCCATAAAATTATGTTTTTGGTAAGGAATAATGTATCGGTCCAGTCCTGTCCCAACAAAATGACTGGGTCGCTGACGATATCCGCACCCCACCATTGTCCGGGCTTTTTTACATGACGCTTCCACCTGTTTCACAAACACTACCCTTTATGGCCCCCGCCCTTTAGGCCAGTGGCCAGTGGTTCCAAACCCCACATGTTTTAACGTGGTGCGTCTATACAGGTCGTACATTTCTGCAGACCGTCCACCTACAATGGGTCTATTCATTTTGAGTAAATTAGCTCCACTTCTTCAGATCCATACCGCAGATTACTTTAAGTGACTAACTTTTATATTGAATAGGGTTTATCATCGTTTGTGTGTACCGCTTTAAGAGTCCAGGGATTCCGCGAATCTGCTGTAGAAAGGAAAAAATGTAGCACTGGTAAAATAGGAATTTGTTTTATAAAGGTGCAAGTGTAAGCACAAAACAATGTTTCTGTGGCAAATGCTGTGGTATAGCGGCGCCTGATCAGACTTGCATGTGCTACCATTCTCACAAAATTATAGTATTATGCACATATATAGGTTAAACAACATATTACACATCCAGCCCCAAATGGAAGATTTACATACTTATTTTCTAATTGCAAAAGTCGAAAAAAAACCATGCATTTTGAATAATTTATCTTTTGGCTCGCCTCAAGGTAAATAATATAAAAAGTGCAGTTTGCGTTTGCAAACTCCCTATGGCCTCTACCTGTAGAGCACTTCAACCTGGCATCAGCAGCCTGGCACTGTTATTGTGTTTTTTCTGAGTACAAGGGTTGAGCGGAGGGTAGCCCAGTCACTTCACATGAGCTAGCCTGGACCGGTTAGAACCTGTACCAAACTCAGGAGACACTTCCTCAAAAGAGTGTAATCTGCTGTGCACTCGTGCAGCAACCAACCAAATCCAGACATGGCTGGAAATCCAGTAAGACTCCAGTCGGTCGCTTTCTTTCTAGATTTCTGATATGTAATAATGATATAACCTGGCGGCAGACTGACAGGACGGTGGAGATGAGCACTGTCATATTGTGTAGCGTTGTCACATTGCATGGTTGCATACACTCTACAGGTGCAGTAGATATAATCTACCCTAAACAAGACGTTCATTTAATTACTTATTTGTAAATAATATTTGCTAGATTTTTACTTAATGTGTGGTTACTGTACAAAGCTTCCAAATTCGTATATAAATATGGTAATATAATACAAACGAGAGAGAAACATTAAGAGCCTATTGTAATAGAATACAAACATTAGAACGTAGTATCCGAGTTAGGTACGATCTGGGACCTTGAAAGAACTACATAGTGGTGTTTGAGATTAGAATGTTGTGTCTTTAGGACGTTGATCTATGTCATCCACCAATAAGAGACGCCGGTAATAGCGGTTTCATGTTCTTGTTGGACCACCCTTTTCTTCGAATTACATGCGTATCGAGGTGGAAGCTCTGCGCATATTCTGAGAGTCGCTAGTGTGTCTCAGGGAGGTTTGTCAGAACGGCTGGTATTTAGGATGGTGCCGACATTTGTACCATCATGAAAACATATTCTTGGTCACACGCTGTATTCATACATGGTTTGAACTAAAACCTCGGAAGGACTTGTCTGGAAGGCACAAGTGGCATGGAGTATAGAACGTCTCATTAGATAACGTCACCAATACAGTAAGTATAATATGCTCGTTATTTTCTCACGCTTTAAAACTGTAAAATTAAAATTAAATTAGGCCTAACTTATTTAATGTTGATTCTCGTGTTTTGTTATCCCAGAGCAGATTTTTTTTTTTTGCTAGTGGCCGTATAATAGCCTAGTTAACGCACTGTAAATGTTTTAACTTCGTGCACATGCCGTTGTTGAATTACCGACGTTATAAAAGTTAGCCTATACTGTAGGCCTACCCCATGTTACAGCGATCACCTGACCTCGGAGTGAGTCAACCACAGAAAAGTTCATGTGTCTAAACTCTACAGTATTCTAAAGGTTCTACATTTTTCCCATAATTAATTACTCACATATGTAAATGCCTGTAAATATCTGCTATAAGTAGCCTACAGGTTTAATTGGTCCATCAGCTCAACGTCTCTTTGTTAGACTTTTGTTGTCAGCTTTCTCCCCCCTCTGCTGAGCCTGTTTGGCTCTTCCACGCTTCGATTATACGCAAAACGTCATTGATGATGACTGTTTAACAAGGATAGCCTTTAATAATATTATACGCATCCAAACTATAATATAAAAACAGCACCCGTTAATAGTTATTCATCAATTATAAAGGAAAATATTGATTAAACCAGATCAAAGGTGATATGTGGTCTGCTTTATTTTCCCTTTCCTTTGAATAAAAATACATAGTAGCAGTTGAAGACGTTCCACTGGTATTCTGTCTCTGAATTTCATAGCAGCGTGCTTAATGGCAGTTAATGTCACAGCAGTTTGTGTTTATTTTGGAAATGCCAATGAGTGGGGCTTTTGCTTATCTCGTTCCCAGATATTTCCGCGCAGGGACGAGTTTATCATTTTGCTAACATGTGTTTTTTGCCCAGTTTTACCCCTGGGAGATGTTTGGTCTGCTGATTTCTCTCTAAGTTGCGTGTGTGTGTACTCTGCCTATTTTGCAGTCTTGTTAAAGACTGGCTTAAGTGCATGACACAATAAGAATCTATTTTGCAATCAACCCTATGTGTTTTCCTTCACCCCTTCGGCTGGAGCTAGATTGATTTTGCACTCTGCACTTTTTCCTTGCCTGTACTCTTTATAATGGGAAGGAAAAAGTGCATAGTGCAAAATCATTCTTACATATATAGGGACATGAATAAACATATTACGAACAGTTGTGGTCACAGAGTGAACGTTAATTTCAACACTGGCAAATGCTACAGGAAGTATGCCTACATGCTCAAATTGAACAAACATTTCTCAATGACTCACAATAGTTGGTAGATTAAAATAAATTGAGGCTTTGTCATTCTAATATATAAGTCCTCAGTCTAGATCAGATGTAGACTCTTGGCTTTGTCTTCAGATGCGTTAAAAGTTGAATAGATATGCAATATGAATGTAATAAGCCGATGTAATACTGCTTTGTCCTGCGTGTATCACTTAAGCATGGTCAGCCACTCAATTTAGTTATGTAAAGAAATGTATTCACCTTTATTACCTTTAAAACCATACCATAAGTACAATAATGCACCAACAATTTTTTTTTACTAAAGGAAAACTAATTTAAAGTTTTTGTTTTTATTGTTTTTATTTCTTTTTAATTTGATTGTTTTTGTAAGAAAGGCTTCTCAAGCTAAATGTTTTTTCCCCCATCCATTTCAGGAATGTTTACCATCACTGAGTTAGCGTCGCTGAACGATATCCAGCCAACCTACCGCATCCTGAAACCATGGTGGGACGTCTTCATGGACTACCTGGGGGTTGTCATGCTCATGTTGTCGATCTTTGCCATGACGATGCAGATCACAAAGGACCAGGTGGCATGCCTTCCCTGCCTACAAGAAGCAGAGGAGGCTGTGGACAGGCCAGACTCGTACACAACCCAAAGTCCACTAAAGACCGCTGAACCGGTTGGCACAACGACAGTGCTTGTGGCACCAAAGGTCACGAACGATCTGCCAGACAGTGCAGTGCATGAGATTCAGAATGCCCCTCCCATTACTGTGAAGCAAGAGAGCAGGCTGCAGCAACCAGTCCCCACAGGGGTCAAAACCAATTTAGATTATCAACAGTACATCTTCATCAACCAAATGTGTTACCATGTTGCCTTGCCCTGGTACTCAAAGTACTTCCCCTACCTCACCCTTATCCACACTCTTGTGCTTATGGTCAGTAGCAACTTCTGGTTTAAATACCCCAAGACAAGCTCAAAGATTGAGCACTTTGTGTCGATTCTCGGACGGTGCTTTGAGTCCCCGTGGACTACGAAGGCCTTGTCTGAGACGGCTTGTGAAGACTCAGAGGAGAACAAACAGAGGCTGACTGGCACCTCGTCAGTGCCGAAACAGTTATCGCTGGAAACTAAAGACGAAAATGCTGTCAGCTCATCAACTCCTATTCTTGGGAACACAGGATTCAAGTTTTCAGCAGATAAGCCAGTTACTGAGGTCCCGAGCATGAATATCTTAGACAAGAAAGATGGAGAGCAGGCCAAGGCCCTTTTTGAGAAGGTGAGGAAATTCCGTGCCCATGTGGAGGACAGCGATTTCATATATAAGCTCTACGTAGCTCAGACCGTGGTTAAAACGGTGAAGTTCATTTTGATCCTGTCCTATACATCAACCTTTATGGCTTCCATTAACTTTAAACATCAATGTAAGCCTAACGTCAAAGAGTTAACCGGGTATAATACGTTTGTTTGTACCCACAACATGGCTTTCATGCTGAGGAAGCTGCTTGTCAGCTACGTGGTGCTCATACTTATCTATGGGATGGTGTGCTTGTATTCCCTACACTGGCTGTTCAGGCGCCCTCTTAAAGAATACTCATTTGAGAAAGTCAGAGAGGAGAGTAACTTCAGTGACATTCCTGATGTGAAGAACGACTTTGCGTTTCTGCTGCACATGGTGGACCAGTATGACCAGCTGTATTCGAAAAGGTTCGGGGTCTTCCTCTCAGAGGTGAGCGAGAACAAGCTGAGGGAAATCAGTTTGAACCATGAGTGGACATATGAGAAGCTCAAACAGCATGTGACCCGAAATGCCCTAGACCAGCAGGAGCTCCACCTTTTCATGCTTTCTGGTCTGCCCAATGCAGTGTTTGACCTCACTGACTTGGACATACTTAAACTAGAATTAATTCCTGATGTGAGATTTTCTGCAAAGATTTCCCAAATGACCAGTCTGCAGGAACTTCACCTCTGTCACTGCCCCGCCAAAGTTGAACAGACTGCATTTGTCTTTCTCCGTGACCATCTCCGCTGCCTTCATGTCAAGTTCACAGACGTTGCTGAAATCCCCACATGGGTTTATTTGTTGAGGAATTTACGGGATCTTAATTTGGTAGGGAATTTGAGCTCCGAAAATAACAAAATGATAGGACTAGAGTCCATGCGAGATTTGAAACATCTAAAGAAACTGTACCTGAAGAGTAACCTGACCAAGATCCCCTCAAACCTCACTGAATTGGCCCCACACCTCGTCAAACTGGCAGTGCACAATGATGGTACCAAACTCCTGGTACTGAACAGCCTCAAGAAGATGACAAACCTTTCAGATCTGGAGTTGCAAAACTGTGAGCTAGAGAGGATCCCCCATGCTATTTTCAGCCTAACCAACCTTCAAGAGCTGGACCTTAAATCAAACAACATTCGCACCATCGAAGAAGTCATCAGCTTTCAACACCTCAAGAGGTTGACCTGTCTCAAACTCTGGCACAACAAAATCATCACAATTCCAACCTCCATTAGCCAGGTCAAGAGTTTGGAGTCGCTTTTCCTTTCACACAACAAACTGGAGACCCTCCCACCAGTGCTGTTCCACCTCCCCAAGCTGAGGCACCTGGATGTCAGCCACAACTCAATCACTGTGATCCCGCCAGACGTGGGTCTCCTCCAGAATCTCCTGCACTTTGCAGTTAATTCTAACAAGGTGGAGGTGTTACCCAAACAGCTGTTCAAGTGCACCAGGCTGAAGGTCCTGTGTCTGAGCAACAATGGCCTCACCACCTTACCTGATTCGGTCGGTCAATTGGTGCAGCTCACTCAGTTGGAGCTGAGAGGGAACTGTTTGGACAGGCTTCCGATGCTACTGGGAAACTGCCGCTTTCTACGTAAAAATTGCCTCATTGTTGAGGACCACCTTTTTGATACTTTACCTGTAGAAGTAAAGAGGAGTATCAGCCGGGAGACTAATGCCTCCTTTACAAGTGGTTTATAGTTTATCACCTTTGATATCTTAAACCTTTATATTAAATAAAATGTATATTGGGGCAATACAATATAAAAGTGACAAGTTATTTACCAGAAAGTAGCCTTGTAGTCTTCTAACTTTTGTGTCTTAAAAATCGCAGCAAAATTAACTTTAGCCCAAATCATTAATAAAGACAGAAATAAATGTAAAAAATAAATCCCTCCACAAACACAAATATTCAGAATACTAAATATATACACACACACACACACACACACAATTATAATGTTTCCAGAAATTGTATTTGCAGACAATGCACTGACTAGCAATGTACATCATCTACTGATTTATAGTGTTTATCATTTCAGTTTTCAAGCCTTTATTCAAGCATGAATATGTTGTACAAAAAAGCTTTTAATTGCTTCGCTGGGTATTATCAAAGTATGTTGTTATGGGGAATATACCTTTTGACTTATTTACAACTATTGTATTAGCTACTCAGGTATAGGGGGACAGATTTTCAACTGAACTGCTGCTATTTCTCAGTGAGGGCTTTCGTAACAAAAGCTAAAACAGAAGAGAACTCATGATGGTTCATATACTGTCATTATCCACATCCCCATTCAGTTAGTGAACAAATGCTGTCTTTTTAGTCATCCATTTTTGCTTTAATTGGATTTCATCAATTTGCTTTAATGAGATCCTGGAGCCACAACATGGTCTGATTTGTGTGTTGATAAAAGGGGTTTCTCTGTCCAGTCAGGTGGGAACTGTTTGGAATGGTTTCGTCATGGTCTTGCCTATATGATCATACTAAAGTTCACTGGAGAATAAAATAGAAGTGCTCAGCTTTTTTACACTGTTGCACTAATATTTGATCTGCCTTTTAATTTTGTTGAATGTTCATGTAGGCTTTACAGTCCCCCTTTACAGATGATGCTAATTCTAATATTTAACAGTGCCGTACAGATAAAAATTATTTGATTCAGAAATTTGATTTCATATTTTCACACTATGAGGCCTAAATAACACATTGTATTTTTGAGTTGTTTTGAAAAAAAGGCCTGGAATTTCAGCCTGTTCAGGTGGGATAGCACTTGGCCCACTTCATAACAAGTGATCTGATTAAAACAGTCCAATAGCTGTTCATCTAGGGCAAGGGGAGTCAATGTATGTAAATAGCTTCACATTTGCTTTCTAACACCTACACGATCAAACAAAGCATTTCAAGGGCCAAAGGTGGTTCAGGGAAATAAATGATAACAAATACATTTTTGGAGTTTTAAATAAACATACGCATAGATTTTATTAGACATACAGTGATGATGACAAAGACTACATGTGTAGATGGTGTGAAATGGCTAGCTAGTTAGCAGTGTGTGCTAGAAGCATTTCAATTGGAGATGTCAATGCTCAGTGAAAGCAGAGCAAGGGAAACTTAGATCTTGAAGTGTTTGCTTTCCTTGCTCAGCCTTTATGGAGTGATAGGGAATACCGATCAATATTATTACACATGGGGGCTTTAAGATGTGTAATTTAGAAGAGATGAGGGTTGACAAAAGGGAGAGAGGGGTTTTACTACACCTAAGAAAATAGGCAACAATAGCATTAATAAAGTGCGCACAAAGATTGTTGTATTTCCTTTTCCAGCTTATTTCTGTGTACTGTACATAAACTGCTCACATTTGCAAGCATACCAAACTACTACTAAATCAAGATTTTTGCTCAGCTTTAAAAATTGTTGTTACTTTCTCTATTTCACTGCTTGACTTTGACTGAAATCGATTATTTTGGGTGCCAGTACTGTTTATATTCACATGCTGAGGCTCCACATACTCTTTTTCCCTATTACCGAAATAGGAGCTCAAGCATTGGAACATTGAAATCTCCAGGACAACGCTTCAGCTTCTGCCCAAGTGAAGCATTGTGAAACAGTTGGTCATTATACTCTATAAGGTGCTTGTGTGTCACTTTAACTCAGTTATATCTTTTTAGAGATTCAGATAAATGGGTAAGGTGCTTTATACAATTGTTTTTTTAAGGAGTTATAACCTGTGCTTTAACTGAGGGCAATGATCGAACTATGTACAACTTACACAAAGTCTTTAAGGTAGTATGGCTAAGACCAGTTCTTTCTTGATTTGTAATCACGTGGCGTCTGTCAGAATTTCTTTAAGGAGGATTCAGAGAACGCATGCCATAACATTACGGTGGTTGAAGACATAATCAGATCAGATATAGTCAATACCTGTAACTTACCTGCATGTTACAGGCTGTAACTTTGACACCAGGCCAGGTGGTATCAATTTGTCAATATCATTTTATGCTTTAAATGTGTAGCTTTTTGTATTTATTTTCAAGGAGGGTGTTGGCATACATTCCTGTACATTGAGCATGTTGGATCTTGCTCTACTTTGTTTTTAGTTAATGACATAGTGTGCTTTGGCAATTAGAGCTTTTTTTCGTGTCCCGGGGGTAGGGTTTTAAAGAAAAAAGTTATTATGTGGATTTGTTTATTTTACATTGTTATGTTGATATTACAATAATGTCAAACTTTGTTCATTTTTCCAATACAGCGAGTTTTTTGAGTTTTGAAAGAAAGCAATTGCCCCACTCATTGTCTCATGCTCATCCGCTATCTATTTAAAAATGTTGATAATTGGAAAAGGATTAAAGCACCTGGTTAGAAAAAGACCTAAGTACATGTATGCTAGATAATTTTTTGTGCATGAGCCCTAAACACACAATATGATTTTCTACATTATACAGTTTGACCAAGTAAACCTGATTGCTTATTAATGACTGTGAATCATTTGTTCTTGTATGTTTGAATTATCAACCCTGTCGGTCATTACCGACACAACAGTTTTCATGTGATCACCATTACACAGCAGTGGTATTAAATGAGTATTTCCTAATATATGTCTGCCAATGATACATTTCACAGCCTAGGAGCAGCTCCTACCAAAGGTAGAGAAAACAAGCATCCCCACTTACATTGTGTAAAGTCAGAAAACATGACGCCACCTGTCGGAAGACAATGACCCAACTCCCAAATTATTTCTCCTCGGGCATGGCAGCTCATGTAAGCTGACTGTCCCACCCAGGGGAGGCAGTGCCCCAGAGGCAGTAGAGAAAGAAAGGAAACTCATTGGCTGATTTTTTTTTTAATGGTTGGGGCGAGAGGGGAAGGGACATTATGTAGACCAAATCCAGCTGTTCTCTCTTGCGTGAGAATGCCAGACATGCAAAAACCATGAGCTCTGGTGGGAAAGCATACTCTTAGGAGAGAGGGAACTGTAAGAGGCACAGGCAGGAACTGTAACAGTTTTTTAAATGGCCTAAGTAAACTAATTTAATTTATGACGATAGAGGCAACACGTGTGCATTAAAAAAATACTCTTTCCCAGGATAGAACAAAGGATGTGTTTTCAGATCTCTGAAGTTTCACATTCATGAAATGGATGGTTGTCAAACAAAATTTCAGATCCCATCCCTTGTCATCAAACGGTGTTATTCTGTCTTTAGATTTGTTTGCTACAGCTTTATTAGCACCATAAGGGACACTGAAGTGCCTCTGTTATGTTTGAATGGCCAACTGGCTTTTAAATGTGTGATCATGTTTTCGGACATGATCTCCAGTCTCATGAACATTAAGAAACTGCCTTAATGCGGTTCTCCTTTCAAGGGGAGGGTCTTTGTATCATTTTATAAATTTTATAATTTTTTTTTGGTTGATGTATTTGAATCATTAATCAAATGAGTTAAATAATTACAGCTAATTTCCTGTGTTCATTTCATACAGACTTTCCCCCTCATGTTTAACCAAGGCTTCCAATTATTCTGGATGAGACTGGATGTACTCTTAACATCTCCACTACTTTATGCAAAGTTTCATATGTATACATCCTTCAACTGCCGTACCCCTATTCTATTTGACTTGTAAAGGGCTTCTAACCACACAGGGCTGCAATATTCCTTTCAGTCTCATGTCCATAATGTTTGCACTCAAGTTGACTACTTTCTGCTCAACACGGACCACGAGACATTAGCAAAGATGCACTGAATTCTGGTGTAGTGACTCACAGAAAACCCCCAGGGACCACATACCTGCTGGGGTTTGAGCACTGGCTCAGCTGATTGTTTAGGCCCCTCCTTTCTGTCTCCCTGGCCTTTCCTCCCTATTGTCATGTCATTAAAAATCATGAAGTGGCATGAGCTAATAAGCCCTGCATAACCTCTACTCCATGCGTTCATTATTAGGCAAGCTGTGCCACTGATAATTTCATTGTGACTAACCTATTTCCTCCTCTATGGCCAGGGCCAAGGCTATTTCTTGATTCGTTTTTTAAGTAGTCCTTACTTTTTTAACCCTTTCATTGACAGTAGGTGTCAGAGGGACAGATGATGAAGAGACATAGGTGAAGGTTGGAGACGCTAGGGTGAGTTCATTGATGTGCCATTTTGTTATTTGGGTGAACTATCCCTTTAATAAAAGACACCTGTTTCCCTCTCTCTAATTGTTTACCACATGTGAATATCCTACAAGAATACGCAATGCTTTACTGTAAATGTCATCATCCCCCTCAGCGACTCCCGCCTCCTGTTGCCTAATTTAACCCCTTTGCGAAGATTGATTTTGTGCCATTTATTATGCGTGTTATTAATTGACACTGCTCAAAAGAACAAGAAATCCAAGAAGCCAGACACAGTTCCGTCTACAGCTGTTAGATTTTGAGGTATCCAGGAATTCACTGCTGAAACATTGCAAAGAATACTGACTGAAGAGGTCTTCCACTTCCCAGGTTTTTGAGCCTATGTAAGGATATGATTTACACTGTGAGAGAAGCTGGGTGGGTAGTATTGTGAGTGGATATGGAATGGGAGGTTTAATGGGAATAATTAATTGTTAATTAATAATTAATTGACTAAGATAAGGTAGAGGTATATTAGGATAAGCGCATAGGCCTCACACTCCTGCACAGTATAGGTGGCAGCCAATGAGGTTACAAATGAACTGGAGACAGCCTCCAAAATGGCGTCACATTATTTTCAACGTATTCTACTCACTGCCGCGTATGCAGATTAAGGCATGCTGCCATTAAGCTAGTTCCGGTTTCACAAGCCCATTTCCACCATAAATTATTAAATGTGCACTAGTACTGGAGCTCGGCATGACCGGCGTAAGCCAAGCCTGCCTGAGCGAGGACTTGCATTCCAGCGCAAGCTACTGCAACCATGCACCTTCATTAGTGGGGAGGGGAAATCCGAAGAAGATTAACATGCCTCCACATGCCTTACACAACCACTGGAAAAAATAAATTGTAGGTGTATGCAGGTAGAACTAAGAATTATTAGGACTCAGAGGTCTTAGCAGTACCTTGCACCGTACACCATCATTTTAGTTTGTTTTGTATGCATTGTCTATGTAAAATAGTTTTGGCCAAACTTATTTTATGTTACAATATTTGAAACATCTTCAAAAGGCCTTGATGTAATCTTCGTAGTGACCTAATTGAGGCTGCATTATGCCCATTAGTTGTCTTTTGACATGAGCGTTCTTGTTATTCCCATGCTCCAGGAGGACAGCATTATGTTTTAGTGGGTCCTGGATGTGCATATCTACCTCGTTCACCAAAATCCCCTTACCAACCGCTCATTAGCAGCTCAGTGAACTTTTAGTGAAAGTTGGAGCAGACACAGGATATTTAGTGCAAAACAAAATTACAGGATAATAAAAGATTCAAACAAAAACTCAAATATAGAGAATAAAATTACATTTAACTGACTACATGATTATCTGCACTGTCTACATCTGATCCTCTCTGCTCAGCAAATGTCAGCAATCTGGGTGATGTCAGCAATCTTTAGCTATAGTAAGCAATGTAAAGTCCCTGGAGCTCTGGTGACTGAAACATACAAGTGGAAAAGGATCAAGACCATTTGATTAATAATGTTCGCAGTCACACTCTAAGTTAGGAATTTGTGTGGCTGAATAGAATAAAATGTTCTCTTTCATGAAGCAGAAGCTAACTCTGCTTTGCAGTTGAGTTGAGAAGGGGGAAATGATGGTCACAGCAGTTGTGTAAGGTTGACGCCTTTAGTATCACAGCGAAAACGCTCATCTTCAAAGTGGTGTGCATAATGTTGAATTTCTCAACTTATTCTCTAGAGATTTGCTACCCTCTGCTGCTGCCTTGGCCTGTCATGAAACTGAAACTTGCGGAAAAAGATTATATATTTAATAATATTAAATAGACCAAAAAAGCCCACAACCACGTTAAGACCAAGTTTCTGATTTGTGTTAAATCATGTTGGTTTCAGGCAAGGTGGACAATGAACACTAAGTAGACATTCTGATTTCTTTTTAAAACCTCCTACGTGGTTAGATGTCATGATATTTATCTAGCCAGCTAAGCGATTGATTGAAAGCCATGGATATTTATCTTATGCAAATTTGAAGCTGGCTAACGTTAACTTACAAGCAAACATTTTGTAACTTGCCATTCTCAATTACATATCCTCATTGACATTAATATGTGCCAACGAAGTTAATTACAGCAAGTCACTGGGCAAAATGACAACATAACCGATTTTCTTTTAAGTGCCAAGCAAGATGATTATCTCTTTCTCCACCGTAATCCTGGCCCCTTGGTGGCAGTATATCTCGGAAACAATCGTTTGTAGACCGCCATGAATGATACCAAAGAAGAAGAAAAAATATGTTATCGCTAGCTTTAGGTACCGTGGCTGCAGTCATATCAAGGAGTTTGTAGATAAAGACCTGTGTAATATAACTAAAATGTCAACTTTCAACAACGTTCAATAGCTAATTAACAGGGGACGAGAATGAATCGACAACATGACTCGTGTTATGGTTATGGTCATGGAAGGTAAGCTCGCCAACGTTAGCTTAATAGCATTTAGTTAATAGTTCAGTTCACCGCCTGGTATCTTGCACTGATGTAGAGTTGTTGCTAGTTGACGAATGTACAAATTTAATAAAGATTACCCTGCAGGCCAGCAGAATGATAAATGCAGAAGTTAAAGCTGTGCAATCTAATTAATCCTATTATCTGATGTTTATTCGGTTACAGCTTCATACCAACCCTGCGAAGTACAGGTAGGTCCTCCATATCCTACCCGTTCCATTGGTAATTTCTGTCTGATAGAGAGAAAACCCATTCCCTAATGATTATATTATCTTCTTGTTTTTCTTTTCAATGAACAAGGCTTATTTATTTTACACAGAAACCGTCCAAAGTCTCACACAACACACAAAACTCCCAACTGTAAGCCCATCATCATCTTACAACTCACAGCAAACACGCAACTCTGAAAAGTAAGATTTGCTTGTAATTTATCCAAATTAAGCCAATTTGCTTATGATTTAAACAATTCAAATGTATTAGGCATTTTCCTGGAAAATGTGATTATACTCATTTGGAATTTTTATGTATGTATGTAGACATGGTCTATTCCTAGTGCTCGCACCATTTTGAAAGGTAAATTGCACAAGACCTAAGATGCATTTATGTTTGTTTTTCCTCTCCAGAACTGAGCTCTACGACCCATGTGATCCCGGCTCCTCATCGGACTCTGAGGTTGAGGTAAAAGTTAGCTGCATCATTGCGATACCAGGGATCAAACCCGGCTCGCTGATCAGCCCAGGGATCCTGTGGAGGGCAATGCAATTAGTTAGCACAGTGCTGATTTAGGGAGTAATCGAGTATGGTTGCCTTGCCTTGTCTGTGAGTGTAATTGAGGCCCAAAGCCGGAGAAAGTGTTACTTGCAGTGCTGAGAAGCTTCCTGGTTGAGCAAGCAGTGTAATAATCAATGTCAATCGTCCTGAAACCCCTGGAAGTTGCTGTGCTGCCAGGCCTTAATTCAAACTGGGGGACAAAAATTGAAGAGGCTGCTGAGGATTGCTCTGGTGCAGTGATGTAATTGTACGTTTCTGTTTTCAGCTGACTAGAAGTCAACCAAGGTTTACCCTATCTAACTGGGTTGCATATCCTAACGATGGCGAATCGGAATGTAGCGGAAGAGGTAGGATTGCCAAACAAATGTTTGATCTGATAGTTGTGAATGGATAAAGTAATTGATAGTTAAATGTTCTTTTTTAGTAGGAGACAAATGCAAGTCTCCATCAGAAGTCCCAAGGAAGAGAAGCAGAAGCCCAAATGACGACATAGCCAGGTAAAGAACTAATTTTGATTAGAGGAACCACAATTTGACTTGACTTGTTTTCTATGAGGACCTCCTTGCAAAAATCTATAGTAATATTGTCACAAATCTTACTTATTGGTGTCTTTTCAGTGATTCTTTCACCTGTGACATGTGTAACTTGGAATTCCCTAAAGCAAGCAGCCTTGGGTTGCATTTAAAGTGCAGTAGTCACTGGGAGATCATGGAACATGTCCAAAATCTAAGCGACTACGATGACACAACAGTTGCCTTTTTACATGTGGGTGAAGCAAATGCATTTTCTTTCTGTAACAAAATGTAAGGTCATCAACCTGTATGAGTAATATAAAAGCTTATTGATTAATGCAAATTATTTTTCATTACAGGAAGCTATGTTAGCCAAAGTCCGGCAAGGTGATAAACCTCACATCAACAAAGAAGCTATTAGAGGTATCTTAATTTGATTTGTAGGTGTATCTAACCTTCCTACTGTTTTCTCGTATGCCTGGCACCCCTGGTTTGGGCCAAATAAGTAAAAGTATTATACTTTTTTATTTTTGCTCTAAGTTGACTAAAAACACTTTCATTTACAGCAACAATCTTAGATTAATGCCCAGGGACAAAATTACCGGTTTTGATGGCTCTGGGATTCGATCTGGAAAATTCATCATTACTGGTCTAATACTCTAATCCTAAGCAACCTGCTGCCGTCAAAACTGTATACTGTAGTTGCTTATTCTTTCTGCCAAAACCTTAACTCATGAATTTTAAATTTACTTGTATAAACCACTTACTGCACTTGCACACCTAGCTATATCGCACCACTGTCATTTGCAGCGTTGCAGGACAAGGAATACATAACAGTGGTGGAGATGTTACACTGTGCCCCGTGCCAAGTTTCCATCTCCATGCATCCTTCGGCTCTGCAGGATCACCTGAGCTCCAAAGACCACCTGAGAAAGAAAATGGTAAGCTGCTGCAGCAGATGCCACATGTCAGATCATCAGTTAATAACTGAAGACATGTTATAAAGAACTGTTCGCTGATATTGTTAAGGAAGTTGTGTATGATTAGCTTGGATCTTACTTGAGTTAATCTAGAATGGCCAGTTTTGTTTTTTCAAAGAACCTAAGATTTAAAGCAAAATACAGTACATGCTAAATCTTTCATGATTGTTCCCATTTTTGTTGTGCAAAAGATTTGGGTTCACTAACTATTTTCTTTGACTGTTTATCACTGAAGGAACATAGAGCTAAACAGTTACGGGACAGTGTGAACTTTGCAAAGGCCACCATAAAACAAATGAAGGCTGAGTATGCAAGCTTCCTTGAGGTAAAGTCTTAACAGCCATGTATACTTTTACACCAGTGCTATGTGCGATTGTCGATTAATTCCATGAATTGTACAAAAATAGTTTTAATTTGAATAGAAATGAAGACTTGTTGTATTTCAGGGCAAGGATCCTTTTCAACAGACATGAGGGCCTTCAGAAGCAGTAGATTCTGTTAGCCAACTGCTAGTATTTACTATGGACAGCCAACAACCACTCTGCCTGACAACTGTAGAAAAAGACCAAATGGACTAACTGACCTGAGCATTGATATGCAGTTTCATTTACCTCTGTGACACTGGTATTCTGTACCAGTATTGGTAACTGAATTACATGTAGAGGATGAATTTAATTAGTTTATTATTTTGTTTAATGTAGAAATTCTTTCATGTAATAACACAGCTAAATGTTACTGAAAAATTTTGTTTATTTGAACATTTTATTTTTAAACATTTTATTAAAGAATACTTGCAATGCCTTTCCACAATAGGTTTTTGACCCTGAAATAACTTGAACCAAAATGCACTCAATTCAGACACTTTCACTCTCTCCACATTGTTATAGACTTAATTTATAATTGAATCAATTTAAAAGAAATTGCCATCAATCTGCATACATGACCAAATGATGTTGAAGCGAAAACATTTTGAAACTTGTGCCAATTTATGACCTATCTAATGTACGTAAGTATTCAGCTCCTTTTCCATGACACTCCAAATTGAACTCCGATGCATCCTGTGCCTTTTGATTCTCCTTGACGTGTCTAGAGAAGTGTGGCTGTCAATTGGATCAAGCCATATAATTGGGAAAGGTTATTAAAAAAAATTGTTAATGCAATGAAAGTTCCCAGGACCACTGATCTCTAACGGTGTGAAATGAAAGAAGTTTAGAAACACCAAAGCATTCCCTAAAGCTGAACATCCAACCAAACTATGTAACTGGGCAAGGAGAGACTCGGTCAGGGAGGTGACCAAGAACCCAGGGGCCAGTCTAATGGCTTCAGACTTTCTCTGCAGAGATAGAAGCCAGCAGAGTAAACAACACATGACATGCCACTTGAGGGACACTTGGAGCATGAGGGAAAAAAATCCCAAGTCTGGCCGAAAACTAGGTATCGTTCATCACCGAAAGCCATCTTTACAGTGAAGCATGGTGGTGGATGCACACAGCCAAGACAATGCTGAGCTGGCTTTGGGACTAGTCTGTTAGTGTCCTTGAATGGGCCAGTCAAACCCACACTTGAACCACAAACATCTGTGGAAAGACCTGACGATTTATTTACAGATCCCATTTGACAAGGCTTGAGGATTTACAAGGAAGAACGGGAGAAACTGGCCGACTAGATGGATGCTCAAGAAACTGGGACTACTGCTGAAGGCAGCTGTACTAAGTCCTAAATAAAGGGTATGAGATATTCCAGTTTGTCAATTTCAATAAATTAGCACAGATTTCTGACAATGTTTTAGCTCTGTCATTATGGGGTATTGTGTTCTCTATGTACTGAATGTTTGTTGTGACTAAAATCCACTTTAATATTCTGCAACAGAGATCGTTGAACTGGTTTTACATACTGGTCATGGTGACCACTGTCACTGACAACCTATATGCCACCACCCATTTAAGGTGTTCTTGTGAGATACACTAGTGAATCCCAGGTTAAACTCGCTGAGATTTCATAACATAGTAAGGTGTTGAGTTTTAGACAACATTGTGCCATTGCAGTGTTCTTCTGTATTCACTAGCTGAGGTATGAATGCATTAAAGAATGCATTACAATGACAGCATTTGTCCACGGTTATAGGAAACACCCATAGGTCAATCCTGATGACTAAACCATACTTTTTTTATTTTATTTATAACATCGCAAAAATGGTTTCAGCGTCATATCCGTATGATATACATTTAAACATAAATTATTTAAAAACACAAAACAGCATTATTTTTGAAACAGTTAAAAAACATTAAATATAGATGACCGTTATTCATGAAGCAACACGCTGTGACCCCAGCATAGAGAACACAATGTGACTGATAAAATCCTTTTCATTTTGGAGTTGGAGTTAATATGCAAATAACTGCAGTATGTTAAAACCCCTGACATCCATCATAAAGGACAAAATATCGTGTTCTGCATGTGTACAAGTGTTCTACAAGTGTGTTGGTGTGAAATGGAAATTTTTTCTGCATATCCCACTATCCCTGAAATACCCATGGGGAGTGTCATTACTGACAGCGACCCTTGAGCAATTACAGTTAAGTGCCTTGCTCAAGGGCAGATCGAGAGATCACCATGTGGGCTCCGAAAGTCTAACCAGAAATCTTTTGGTTACCAGTCCAATGATCTAACGGCTAATTGCTGCCCTCAATGTTTCCAACATCTTGTTCTGTAATTAACTCACACACCAAACTTAACCATATTGATAGTCATCAACTAATCCTAACCCTTCAGGTAAATTCCCCATCAATGTACTTTCTTACCCAGAAACCCCTCCCCATAAACAAATGGTAGCAATATGATCATGATTTGAATACATGTTAAAATACAGAAAGAGGATTGTACTTGTCCCATTTTCATGTTTTCATGTCTAGTATAAATGTAAATATATCAATGTACAGAGAAAAGGTGCTCCCGAACTGGACCAAATGGACAGAGATTTTAGGAATCTGAGGTAAGAGTTGTCTCCGTTGAAAATGAGTTCCACACTACGTTACTGCTAGCCTTGCGAGGTAGCTCGATCTCGCTAACCTACATAAATAATATGTATCCATGTCATTTGAATGGGTAAGTGTCCAAACTTTTGACTGGAACTGTATATCATTTATGTAAGCTCATGAGATCCGGCTGGCTCGCAAGGCCACATCACTGCATAAACACCAGAAATGAGTCAGCCAAAATGGAGTCGTAATCCAAACATGGGACATTTTAAAATGCTGATAAAAATGTAACAATATCCAAAAAAACTTAACGTTTTAAGAGATTGGGTAGTCAAACTACCAAAAGCATTTTTCAATTGCCAATTATGATTATTATAAAACTGTGAAGGAACATCCAATGTACAAACACATACACGCAACTGAAGGAAAATTGTGATTACTTTTTTGTTTTTTTTAACTAGGTCCCCTTGGCTTAGGAGGCAGTGTTAGTTGCCAGTGATGAAGTCTGTCTTTCAGTGGGGGAGGAGGGGTTCTTGGGCATTGAGGTGATCTCCCTCATGCCTGCCCCAGTGTGGGGCACACTGGTGTTCATTATGTGCCTTTGTAGGTGCTTTATCCAGTCCTCCTGCACCGACAAGGGACCCTGGAAGACTAGGTCACAGAATCTGCAAACAGAATTCGAACAATCTAAGAACCCTTTAAAGACTTGGCACTGACTAAAGGCACTGACTGTAATGTCTGGGTCTTAACCCATTATCTTTAATCCATTTCAGAAGTTAAGAAATAAGGTGCCCTTCACAACATTTCTTAGAACTAATATATTGGATAAAGCTTCGCCCCACCTTAACATTTGAGTACTGTTTATTCATGCTTTAAATTATTTAAGCATTTTATGCTTTCTTGGACAGGAAACTGGTCAAATAAAACTGGTAAAATATATATACATATTTTCCATTTTACCCCCTTTTTCTCTAAGTATCTAATTCTACTGTACAACCTTGTCTCACTGCTACAACAGTCCTGCGGGTTTGGGTGTCACAGATCGCCACAGGCTTCCTCTGAGACCTGTCCGAACAGCCGTTGTGCTACTTTACACTCCCTCCCGTAACCAGGAAGTCAATCTGAGCCAACACATCCAAGGAAACGCTCACTCACATTGCCTTATTCATAGCCAGGTTAGAGGTGCTTGCCGCGCCAGAGATGTTGCTAGAATGCGGCGGCACAAGGAAATCCCCTATGACGCCCCCTGGACGACGCTAGTCCAATATGCGCCGCCCAACGGGAACCCCCCCCCGGCCACAATCGACAATGGCGTGACTGGGGTCTGAACCCGTGGCCATATCGACGCAATTACACTTGCAAGGCAAGTGCGCAGACCACTGAGCCACTCGGGAGGTTGGTAATAGAGCTTTTGCTGAAAGAGCAGTAGGTAGGATTTGGACCCGAGCTGCAGCAGTACATGTTCATGGAGGCAGCTGCTTAGACCGCTGGACGACCCTAGACCAGAATATCCGAGTACCGTTTAACTTTGTAGCAGAAATGTCAAGGAATGGTTGTTACCATGGATAGACACTATGGTATGTGCTCAAACATTGTGACTCAATGATGATGAGGAGAAATGTAATACCTGCAGGTTAGTCTATACATCTCCTCTGGTGCGTGGGGCGTAGTGGGGGACAACTTCTTCTTGGAACCAGGCCTCGACCTCTGCCTCCTCTGTTTACAGTCATATGCTGAAACAACAGGAACAGGTCAATTTGGTCGCGTGAACTCACCACGCTGTGATCTTACTACGTGCCACTGATGACGACGACAAGACCCTTACTTGTTCCCTCCAGCAAGGCAGTCCTCTTTCGTTTTGCATATGCCCGCAGGTGATTGGACAGACTAACCCCGCTGTGGAAGGTTGCATTGCAATGGACACACACCTTCCTGTTGAATTCCCCTTTTTCTGTTAAAACAACACTCAGTCACACTTTGTGTCAGCTGTGGGCATGCAGACATACACTGTTAAAATGTATGTGTCCTTCATATCATTAAACACTAAAATATAAATGTAACTGATAGAATGGTTGTACCCATTCAAGTGTAATGAGTGGATTGGGATAGAGGTGCCAGGGCCATTCTATTGATCATTTTTCTATGGGTTAACATCCCTCATCCGCCTCACCTGATGTGGAGTTTGGCAGTGATGAGTTGACTTGTGCTCCTCTACTGTGCTCGCTGGTCGGGGGACCGGCCAGGGCATTTCTTGCCGTTACAGAGGAAGTCCTAAATTTTGAGTCCTCCTGACACTTCCTCTTCTTCAGAATTCCTATCAAGGCACTCGAGAGTGAGCCTTTCATCTCCATCTTAGTCTCTGCTTGTTTCTTATCTAGTGTCTTCCCTGGTAGAGAGTACGTGGGCTCTGGCAGTTTGGCATTGTTGTAGAGGTTCTGGATGATATTCTGTTTAGGCGGCGTCAGGTGATTGGAGGTGGCCTGCTTTGAGGGGATTCTGGAATGGGAAAGGTTCCTTTTCTTGCCTAGAATCTGCAGAGCTCTCTGGAACTCCCTCTTGTCACGCATCAGTTCCCGCAGCAGCAACATTGGGGACTTGGACTTAGTGGCAATGGTTTTGCCAAGCCGTTTTAGATGGCCCCGAATGTGGTTAGATAGCCCAGTCTTATTGTCAAAAGAGTCTCCACATAATGGGCAGGAATGCCCTCGGACCAGAGATTCCTCAGAGCCCAACTTGTGCGCTGAAATATAGTAAACGGCAGAAATAACTGGTCACCATTTCATTGTGTGCAAAGGAAATTAACATCCATTCTTGTTCAAAATTAAAGGGGTAAAAACATTTATGGAATACATGCGTTAGAGGTGTACTCAATCCCGTCAAATGTGGCATGTTGAGGCTGCTAAAGTAATTATTTTCAAGGTGTGATAATTCAGGTACCAGTATGACAAGAATACATCATAATGAGACAACCAACAGATATCAAATTACTCATGAATTTGACAATGACACTTAAGATCTCAAATTCTGCAAACCTGGTGTCCTCTTTTACCTTATATATTTTCCCTAATATTTTGTTTCTTTCATTGAGCTAACAACAACCATACCAATCTCTCCTGACTCATCTGGAAAGAGATTCCACACAAAACCAAAAACCATGACCAAAGAAATACTTTCACAAAATGAAATACCTAGAATGGTGCTTTGGAGGAGTTGTTGTTGAAAAGTTTGACATTTGTAATGGAAAACACAAGATAAATATTTGATTGAAGGTCACATGACATTTTGGGCATACCCAGGCTAGAAACTCCATAATGTTATATTTGTGTGCTACAAAGCAAAAACTGCTGTCATTTGAAGAACAACTGTTCTGTTATATGGGTAGTACTGTATGTAATCTTTAAATAAAAAAATAAAAAATCATGATCATAAAGGAAACGGCCAACTCTGATTTGGCAAATAATTGAATATAGTAAGCATAATATTCTACAAGCTTACAAAGAGTGCGATCTCTGCTAGTTGTGGCTTATTTTATTCATAGAATGTAGCATATTAGGCAATGTTATCTATCACAGCCCTTATTAGACTACATATCATCGCATATCCTGCAAATCCCCAGCAGAGAGCAACTGTTTTTAATATATTTTTTAATCATTGTTCAACGTTTCTAAATTGGATCCAACAGGAGACCGGTAGTGCCAGGCATGGATTAATTCACATACAGCTGCTCATGATTGTGATAAAGGTACAATATTATTTGTCAGTACACTTCCAACTGTCTGTATATTCAGAATATTCATGTCCTGGCACACAGGACACCTGTCACAATGAAAAACAAAATTGACAAAACCTTATTAGAAGCGTTGCACAGTTGTTCTCTACAACCAGCTTTTTCACAAAAGCAGAATGGTAGAAATTTAGGCTAATAATACGTAATGTTTTTCTTTATTAGTCTTTTTAACCAAAATGACAGGACCCTCCCCTCTGACTGTTTCCTCCACTATATTTTGAGAAGCAGGAGAGCGAGAATGTGAGCAGAAAGATAAGGAAAACATCAGTAAATGATTTGGCAGGACTCAGTGTACAATAGGAGAAAATAAAAAAGGAGTTTGTTTCCTGTCCTAGAATTTTTTTTCCCCTCTCTAACCCACACCGGCATGCCATGCTTAGTGTAAACATGCGTGTGTATACAGAGACTTGTAAAAATACTGAAATTGCTGACGAATTCTCCCATTTTAACAATTTATAAATGGTACAATGAAAATGTTTCACTGTTTGATGTTTTATTTCAAAACAATGATATTCAAAATTAATTAGAGATGACATTGGTTTTATGAAATATTTGTCAGAAAAATACAAAACTGAAAAATGTCGCTTGCACATGTATTCAACCACTTGTGTAAACTCCCAATTTACACAGATTAAATACACTGCTCAAAAAAATTAAGGGAATGCATAATCATCACAGTATAACACCAAGTCAATTAAACTTCAGGGATATCAATCTGCCCAGTTAGGAAACATAAGCGATTGTGAATCAATGTCACCTGTTTTGGTGCAAATGAACTGGTGTGCATGTTTCTGACCAAACTGCCAGAAACAGACTCCATGAGGGTGGCATGAGGGCCCGACGACCTCTAGTGGGACCTGTGCTCACAGCCCAGCACCATGCAGCTCAATTGGCATTCGCCAGAGAACACCAGAATTTGTAGGTCTGCCATTGGCACCCCGTTCTCTTCACAGATGAGAGCAGGTTCATACTGAGCACATGTGACAGACAGTCAGGAGACACGGTGGTGAACATTATGCTGCCTGCAACATCATCCAGCATGACCGGTTTGGCAGTGGGTCAGTGATGGTCTGGGGAGACATCCTTGGAGGGTCGCACAGACCTCCACATGCTAGCCAACGGTACCCTGACTGCTGTTAGGTCCCGGGATGAAATCCTCAGACCCATCGTCAGATTTACACTGATGCAGTGGGCCGTGGATTGCTCCTGGTGCCGGACAATGCCTGGCCTCATGTGGCCAGAGTGTGTAGGCAGTTCCTGGATGACAAAGGCATTAATGCCGCTGACTGGCCCTCATGTTCCCCAGACCTGAATTCAACTGACAACCCCGGAGACATTATGTATTGGTGCATCCACCGCCACCAATTAGCACCACTGACTGTCCAGGAGATCACGATGATCCCTGATCCAGGTCTGGGAAGAGATCCCCCAGGACACCATCCGCTGTCTCATCAGGAGCATGTCCAGACGTTGTCGGTAGTGCATACAGGCACGTTGGGGCCACACAACACAGTACTGAGTCAAATTATGAGTTGCTGTGATGAAATTCACACAAGTTGGAACAGCCTGTGAGCTGTCAACTGTTTACTTTGATTTTCGGTGTAAGTTTGAAACCAGCCCTGAATCGGTTGCTGATTTTGGTTTCCATTGACCGTTGTTACGTCATTTTGTTCTCAACGAATTGCAAAATGTACAGTAAAGATTTTGATCTTTAAAATATTTCGTTCATCGAGACCCAATGTGTGATTTAAGTGTTCCCTTAAGGTTTTTGAGCAGTGTATATTGCCCTAACAAAGGTGGATGCTTTGGCAGTGGCCTCCCCATGAGAACCACTAAACTTGCTGTCACATTATTGAAATAAAACTTTTGAAGGATCATTCATCAGACTATGAATCTAAAGAAAAATTAAGAAAAAAGAGCATTCTAGAGAATGGTGAGATCAAGTAATAGAAGGTGTTATAGAAATACTAAGTGTTTACATATTGTAGTGAGCACAGTTGGATCAATAATTAGGAAGTGGAAGCTGCATCACACCACCCAGGCACTGCAACAAAAAACAGTTCTTTGCAACTCAGCACTTACACAAGAAGTTGACTTGTAATAAAAGCCGCATAGAGGCCAACAATCACTTTGAAGAAGTTACAGTGGCTGGGAGTGGAGTAATGGCGCACCGGTCAACCATATTAGTCGCAAGAAAGAAGCTGTTACTAAAGTACTATCTGAAAGCCTGAGAGTGACCCAGCTGCAATGTGCGAAAGTTTTTCTGGTCAGATGAAACCAAAATAATATACATACGTTATAAGTACGCAAACCTAACACTGCCCATGCCTCAACAAAAAAACATTGCTAGAGTGAAGTATGGTGGTGGCAGCAACATGCTGTGGGGATGCTTCTCATCAGCAGGTAATTGGCATCTTGTTAAAACTAAAGAATGGATGGAGCAAAATATAGGGAAATACTGCAGATAAGTGTGGGAGGAAATACACCTTTCCCAAGCACATGGCCTAAGCAACATTGAAGTAGCTCAAGATGAAAAAATGAATGTCCTACAATGGCCAAGTGAAAGTCCTGATCTCAATTCATTTGAGAATCTGTAGTACTATTAAAAAATTGCAGTCCACGAGTGTTGTCCAACCACAGTGATGCAGGATTTGGCTTTCACCAAACATAACACTCAGCATTGATGATAGAAACTTTTTTGATCTCATCAGACAATATAATCTTCTTGCACTTGGTCTCTTGGTCTCAGTCTCCCACATACTTGGCAAACTCTAGCTGAGATTTCATGTGAGCGGTTTTCTTTTCCCCACTCTCCATTGAAGGCCACATTTGTAAAGCACCTGCTACTGTTGCACTGTGCACGGTGTCTCCCAGCTCAGCCACGGAAGACTTTAACTCCTTTATAGTTGCCAAAGTGCTCTTGGTGGCCTCCCTGACTAGTGCCTTTCTTGCCCTGATACTCAGTTTTGGACAATGGAAGATCCTTATTCCGGATTTGCTTTGAATGTTCCTTTATCTTCATGATTGTTTTTGTTAGGACTTGTACTAACCAACTGTGGGACCTCTCAGAAAGAGGTACAACTTGAAATCATGTAAAACATGATTGCACACAGGTGGATTCCATTCAAAGAATTATGTGATTAAAGACAATTAGTTGAACCACAGCTCATTCAGGTGTCATAGCAAAGGAAAAGATTACTAATGCAATTATTTCATATTTGTCATGCTGTAACATAAAACGAAAAAGCCCAAGAGGGCTGAATACTTTTGAGAACCACTGTATGTATGTGTGTATATGATACTTTTTTATCCTTTCAAACATCCTAAGCTCCTTGTCTTCAACCATGAATGTTGTAAAACAGCGATCTGGGAAAGTATATTCAGATACGCTGTGGCGTTCAAGCATTGCTCATGCAATCTCCCAAGGAAACCATTCCCCACATTACACCATTGCCACCTGGCAAGGTGGCTCCATGGAATCATGCTGCTAACGCCAAATGATGACCCTACAATCAGTGTGACGCAACAGGAACCAGAATCCACCGGATCGGACAATGGTTTTCCACTCCTGACTTGTTCAGTGTTAATAAATCTGCTAGAGTGGCTTGTCCTTGTTTTCAGCTGACAAGAATGGAGCCTGCTGTGGTTGCCTGTCGCAATAGCCTGGCTGTGACAAGGACTGATGAGTTGTGCGATCCGAGATGCCGCTCCGCACGCCACTGTTTACTGCGCCAGTTTCTGGCCTGCCTGTTACCTTAGACCTCTCTCATCATCAAGCCTTTTGCCACCCACAAGAATTCCACTAACTGGATGTTCTATGTTTGTTGCACCATTCTCAGTAAACCATAGACTAGGGCGGCCCAAACATGTTACTGTGGAGCTACCACACTTGAGGTTCTCTCCAAAGCCAAATTTAGTGCACCTGATTGTAATAATTATCTTGGCAAAATGCTAAATTGGGTTAGTCACAACAGCGGTTGGAGAGCACCTACAGGATAGTAACTCTGCCTTGGCCCAGTTGTATGTTAAAAGCCTAGAAGGGGATCTATTTGTAATATACAAGAACTGGTGCGTCTAGCACAGATGATCATACTATGCTCAAGGTAAAATAAGCAACTTAGTCCCATTCTAATGTTCAATCAAACAGTAACTAAAAGACTAGATGCCTGTGGGCTTGCTATATATAGTAGGTAACGGTCACTCAATGTCAACAGAAGAAATCAATTTATGTAGAACTTGGTGTACTTTATAAACTGGCTACTAAGTGTAGTATATCAATAGGTCATTATTTTTGACAAACTATGATATTTCACCTTAAAGTGTCGAATCCCAAAATGTCCCCTTAGATTTTTCCTGGGGAGACAACTTATTTTCCTATGTTATTTTTCCTTTCAGGACTGGGTTTTATTAAAAGGGGATAATTAACTGATACCATGTGTGTACCAGGTGTCTAAGTGCGCTAGGTGTCCTTTGATGTTTCACCACACTTACTTGGGATAACTATCGACACTGAACAAAATTATAAACGCAATACTTTTGTTTTTGCCCCCATTCATCATGAGCTGAACTCAAAGATCTAAGACTTTCTCTATGTACACAAAAGGCCTATTTCTCTCAAATATTGTTCACAAATCTGTCTAAATCTGTGTTAGTGAGCATTTCTCCTTTGCCGAGATAATCCATCCACCTCACAGGTGTGGCACATCAAGATGCTGATCAGACAGCATGAGTATTGCACAGGTGTGCCTTAGGCTGGCCACAATAAAAGGCCACTCAAATGTGCAGTTCCATCATACACCACAATGCCACAGATATTGCAAGTTTTGAGGGAGCGTGCAATTGGCATGCTGACTGCAGGAATGTCCACCAGAGCTGTTGCCCGTGAATTGAATGTTCATTTCTCTACCATAAGCCGTCTCCAAAGGCGTTTCAGAGAATTTGGCAGTACATCCAACCGGCCTCACAACCACAGACCACGTGTAACCACACCAGCCCAGGACCTCCACATCCAGCATCTTCACCTTCAAGATCGTCTGAGACCAGCCCCCTGGACAGCTGCTGCAACAATCGGTTTGCATAACCAAAGAAATTCTGCACAAACTGTCAGGAACTGTCTCAGGGAAGCTCATCTGCATGCTTGTTGTCCTCATCGGGGTCTCGACCTGACTGCAGTTCGTTTTCGTAACCGACTTGAGTGGGCAAATGCTCACATTCGATGGCGTCTGGCACTTTGGAGAGGTGTTCTCTTCACGGATGAATCCCGGTTTTCACTGTACAGGGCAGATGGCAGACAGCGTGTATGGCATCGTGTGGGTGAGTGGTTTGCTGATGTCAACGTTGTGGATCGAGTGGCCCATGGTGGCGGTGGGGTTATGGTATGGGCAGGCGTGTGTTATGGACAACGAACACAGGTGCATTTTATTGATGGCATTTTGAATGCATATTTGATACCGTGACGAGATCCTGAGGCCCATTGTTGTGCCATTTATCCTGAGGCCCATTGTTGTGCCATTCATCCGTGACCATCACCTCATGTTGCAGCATGATATAATGCACGGCCCCATGCTGCAAGGATCTGTACACAATTCCTGGAAGCTGAAAACATCCCAGTTCTTGCATGGCCAGCATACTCACCGGACACCCATTGAGCATCCATTGAGCATGTTTGGGATGCTCTGGCTCGGCGTATACGACAGCATGTTCCAGGTCCTGCCAATATCCAGCAACTTCGCACAGCCATTGAAGAGGAGTGGACCAACATACAATCAACAACCTGATCAAATCTATGCGAAGGAGATGTGTTGCACTGCGTGAGGCAAATGGTGGTTACACCAGATACTGACTGGTTTTCAGACCCCCCCGGACCCCCCCAATACAGTGAAACTGCACATTTTCGAATGGCCTTTTATTGTGGCCAGCCTAAGGCACAACTGTGCAATACTCATGCTGTCTGATCAGCATCTTGATGTGCCACACCTGTGAGGTGGATGGATTATCTCGGCAAAGGAGAAATGCTCACTAACACAGATTTAGACAGATTTGTGAACAATATTTGAGAGAAATAGGCCTTTTGTGTACATAGAGAAAGTCTTAGATCTTTGAGTTCAGCTCATGATGAATGGGGGCAAAAACAAAAGTGTTGCGTTTATAATTTTGTTCAGTGTATGTACTTGGTAAGTAGTCTAGCCAAATTGCACTGCCCTATGCTGGACTCTTGGGCACTGTCATTATGCCGCAACCAGGATTCAAACACCTGGCAGGAATTTAGCAGATGTAAATTAAATCAATTGAATATACTGTCAAGTTTACTTTACATTGATAATTATCTATTTAGATAGCGTTGATGCAGCTAGCCTACGGAATTGCTAACAGAGAGAAAGAATAATAGGCTATTGCATAGGCGAATGTCTATTTCAATGTTAATATTAATGATCTCTGGAATCCAACAGTTCCAGTTCAATTTACAAGCAGCAAGAGTCAATCCTAAACAGCTGAGATGCGTTTTAGCAAGTGAATGTTTGTTGTTAATTATCACATACACGTCAAGGCGCTTGAGCGGGCCTTGTTCGCAGATGTTTGCATCGGTGCATGCTTTGGTTTTCTGTCAGTTTAATAGCGGATAACTTTTCGCGACGTGTTATCATTCCGTGTACTACCGATATTTACTGCTCGTCCAATCAGCGTTTGTTTGACGCCCAGCGTCACAGAATCCACACAACGCGATGTTAAGAATTGGGGAAGTGTGTACGAAAGCTCCTACGCGAGGGCTACAGGTTATTCAAAACCACTTCCTCTGCTGCGCATTGCCAATGCAGAGACGTCTACGTTCATCTACGGAGAAGCACAAACGAAGCTTCGGAAAATAAAACATTACCAGCCCAATTCATAAATCTGTTTTAACAACCTGCATTCGTCTTTGGATATGCAAGCTAAACAACAATTGCTGGTCTAGTACAGGAATTAAGACAACTAAGCTCCCCTGTTGCACCATGGTTAGTGGTCATGGTTTTGACTATTAATGTAAATGTTTTGCTCATTTTACATTGCCCCAGGCAAGCACTGTTTGCTTTTTAACTCTTCTACTGTATTTGTCCTAAAGCTACTACGTGGCAAAATTAAATTGTCAAATGCTTCAATACAGTCCCTACAATTTAGATAGCGTTGATACAGCCGGCTAGTGTGCATCTCAGCAGGTAACGTTGTTATTTATCCCATACACTTCAACAATAAAACTTCCCCACCTCAATCCATGAATCAATTTTAGCAACCTGCATCTGTTTTTGGATGTGAAATCTAAACAAGAATTTACAATCTAAGAATTATGATAAATTAGGAGCTAAATAAAATGTTGATGGATCAAAACATTATCATGAATCAAACTAAATTTATGATAATACATGATAAATAAACCAAATAAATGTTTACCTTTTTTCAATCGTCGCATTGCTACCATCTTTCGGCGAATGCGAGGTTTCCTGTCTTGAGAAGCCACCTGCTCCCGAGACACCACATGACGTGCATTGTAGCTCAGTCCAACCCTATGCAGATGCCCTCTCACATGATTGGATAACCCTACACCTGACTCAAACACAGCAGGACAGTAAGGACAGGTCTTCCGCTCTGCACCCCCTTCTGAATCAGGATCTGAAAAAGATTTGCCTAATGGAACAGAACTGGACTCCAGGGTCTCTCCAAAGATCTGTGTTTCAATGGACTCTTCTTTGACAGTCTTCTGCAAGAGTCTTTCTTGGCCCCTCTCAAACAGGTCTTCAGAGGTTCCAGGGGCTCCCCTTATGGACATTCTTCTGTTAAAGGAATTAATGTTACCAATGTAGAGCTTTTCCTGCTTTATTTCACTTTCATCAAGACATTTAGTGTCGGCATCTGAGTCATAGTCACTATATTGGAAGCCTTCCTTATCATCGTGGTCTTCCATCTCCTCTGCAATATTTTGCATCTTTGGACTTTGCAAGTTTTTTGGTAAAATGAAGCAAGAGTCCTGGTCAACAGTATTGCGATAAGGGGTAGACATTTTTCTTTTGGAAGGAGACTTTTTCATCACTGGCTTTTCAACAAGTTTAGAAACATTCTTGCTGTTGAGGTTTGCACTAATATTGTCACTTAGACTGGAATCATGGCTGGAATTGAAGATATTATTCTCCAACTTAGATGCCAACAAATGTTTGCGGCCATTTGAGGGAGAATTGGTATTTTCTGAAATTCCTGACAGTGTTCGTCCAAAATCACTATTGTCCCCATTTGTCTTCTCAACAAAAGAAAAGCCTGCAGTGACATCCATTTTGTCATTCCTCTGCTTGTCATGTCTTTGCCGAGACAATAGATTATTTATTGACTTGTCAAGTTTTGACTCTGCGGGTTGAGTTTTGAAGCCTCTGCTCACTCTGTGAACAATCTTATCCTTTTTGAAAAGATCAGAAATGTCATTTGAATCAGAAGGCAAATCGGTTCTTTTTCTAAAAGCCTGTTTTTTTACAGAGAATTTTGATGTCAACTCTGAAGAAATTGGATCTACTTTCTGGGATTTTCTAATGGGGAAATGCTTCTCAGGACATGGTTGTTCACACTCATTTTTTTCATATTCCTCAAATGTCTGATTATGACGAATCTCAAGATGATTTTTAAAGACCTTTTTGCTTGAGGTGCCATAAGAACAAATATTACATGAATATGAATGAGGTGTTTCATTGTCTTCCTTTGACTTACATTTCTCTGAGGGCTCTTCTCTCTTTTTACACAGACTATGTTCTTTGTTTACATGTCTCTCAAGTTCAAACACTGTCACAGCCATGTAATTACACTTCTTACAGTCGTAGTACCGCTTATCCTTCTCATGAGTCTTGGCATGTTGAACAAAAGTATTTGGACAATTTGTTCCAAAAGTGCACTGGGGGCACTGTAGCCTTGCATCCGTGCCCTCATCCTTCAATTCATTCATGCCCTTGATCTCCTCCATGAGTCTCTCTCTCCTTTCCTGGTGAGTGGTCATGTGCCGAAGAAGGGAATTGCGAAAACGGAAAGACTGTCCACACTCCCTGCATATGAAAGGCTTTGGCATGTTGATCGGACTGGGCTGATCTGTATGAGTCCTCATGTGCCGGTGCAAATGATTCTTCTCCTTGAAATTGATGGTACATTTTGTGCAGGGATAAAACAATGGCTCCTTCTCTGAAGGAGAGGCTGTCCTTTTCTGTGGCGTAAGGCTGTGAGCCACACTTGTCTCACATGAATTTCTGGTTGGGGCGCTGAAAATAATTTGCTTTATGGCCTCTACAGTTCCATTGGGATATGATGCCTTCTTTGCTGTGGGAGACCGAGGTTTGGAGGGTTTTCGTAATGAGCGGACTTTGTTGATGGGAACAGGGCCTTCATGATCTTCCTCCTCAAATAAGTCATTTGTTGACTTGAGGCTTGAATCAGAGTAAAGCTCCTCTGAGGGATCTACCATGACTACCATGTCCATTTTGCGTTTTCTTCTCCTTTGGTTATTTGGGGGAGGATCTGCCTTTGGTTGCTCCTCCACAGGAGAATCATCATGGTTGTCCCATAGAAATTGCATGAATTCTCTCTGAGGGTCCCAGTTCAGTGGACCTTCATAATTATCAATTGAATTCTCAGAAGATTCCACATCGAAACCCCATATCCCTGTAGTGTCAATGTCTTGCACAGTCTTCAATTGAGTAATACTCTTTTCTTCTTTGTCTGTCGACGAGCTGTTGAGCTCATCTGATTCGAAGGCTTGGTGCGAAGAAGGTCCATTCACAGACAAGACATTTGAGTTTGAGAGAACATCAAGGACACTGCTATTTTCTCTCAGGGGAGAAGTCTGAGGCCTGTCCAGTGTTTCCACAAACAAGGGCAGCTGATTTTTCACTGGATCCTGAAGAAGACATAGAGTGTCAATCACAGGATCAGGATCTTTCTCCTCCTCATCCATGTCAGTCAGAGCAGACATGTCTGTGGCTGAACTCTAGGAAAGAAAATTAAACAGATCAGGAAGACGTTCCCTCTCCCCATCAGTCATCTGAGTGTTGCTCCTTTAAGAACTCTCTAGCACCACCACTAGTGCTTATTGGGGCATAGCCAAAAGAACCCAGTGCAACTTGCTTTCTAATAGGTGCAGCAAAATATAATCTGTTCCACTAAAGCGATTTGAGTAAAATTTGTATAGACAATGATTCTGCTGTCATTTGTTGACCTTTAAGATATGGTAGTTGTGTGCTGTAACAGCTAACTTACAAATAAAATGACAACTTTGCAGAAATTGACAGTCTATTTTGTATAATATATATAAAAAATAGTATTTATCTTAATTTATACTATCCTCACCAATGTCTGGTTAGCATTCCAAATATTACTTTCACCTCTCCAAGTTCAGCAAAACACTGAGGAAAGAATGGAGATGAGGAAAAGGATGCACTTCAGATTTACCCCCGAGACTCACTTTAAAACTAGTATTTAAAATCAAATTAAAATACATTTTTGACCATAACAGAGAGGTGAGCTTGGGCTACTATGAGCAGATACCCATTTGAAGACAATTGTAAAGGCTGCCATAATGTAAGCATTTCGCATCGGAATATGCTTTATATTAAAATGCTAGACGAACACCCCTTATTCAAGACCGATAGGTAACGTTATGACTGTTGATAAGCAGTAGACAGTTCTGCATTCTATGGTTCAAACTTTCTTGCTATGTGTTGCAGCACTGTCGCCTATCCATGCAAAACCAAAACAAATGCAGCCCCTTCTTTCAAGAGCACAAACATAGCAAGCTAGTCGGAGTCATAATGGGGGTAAATGGAGCTACAAATGTGCTTTACTTCTCGTTAAATCGTCCTGTTGTTGGATGCTTGCAATACATACCCCGTCCATAATGTTCCATACCAAAACCAAAACCTCCACCAAGACCATACAAAAATTGCCGGATATGTTTGAGCAATACCAAAAGATAAAAATAGCGTTATAGAAGACTTTAAACATTACCTTTAAACGGTGTGAATGCTAACGATATGCACTTTAATCGTTGCATTGAATTATTGCTCACTTTCGTCTTCCATCCATTCCACAGTCGCCATTTTCCTTGATGGGTCTCCGTAGGTTAAACCATTTTTGTGAGGGAATAAAATAACTACAAGGAATCAGTGTAACTGTTTGTATTAATTGCACAACACTAATTGAGTGTATGACTAGAAATATAATACTCCATTTAAAGTGTTAGTAATAATTTAACTGTATTCTCATTCACTTTCATTTACTTTGTATCACCGTGATAAGTTTCCCCCGCAATAAAACGTGGTTTGTCCCAGAGAGGCGGCATTAAAAATCCGAGTTGATGATCATCTACCTAGTTATCCGTAGATTGGGTGGATGATACCAATAGCAGGTTGTAAATTGTTATTTTAATAAAATCGAACAAATGGTCAAGTCAAATTGCCATTTCCATTCGATGTATATATCTCCTCTCTCTGGTTCCTTCTCCGGATCACCTTGGGGTTTGTTGGCAACACCTTTCTTGGAGATACAGTTACTCCTCAAAATAATAGCACAACCAACGAGCAATCAAATCACGACTAAAGGTCTTAGATTTTTTTTGATTAAGCAACTTCATAATGCGTACAAGCTGACTGTTATAGTTGGAGATGCCATTCAAGTAATTCAACCACTAGCTTGCGATGTTAGCCTACATAAATGTTTAGACAAAAAGCAGGACTATAACAATGCTCATGAGTTTGGTCCAACTGTCGTGCCCTCACTAGACAGCAAAATAAATATCTACTCCATTGTCTGTCAACAATATAATAACTAAAAAATGCTTTAGTTCTCAAAACATCGTTAGAGCTAGAATCGTTACTGAAACAATAACAAAGCCGACATACCGCCTGTTTTGGAAAAAGCTGAGCTAGATCTGCATCCTGAAACAATATGCTGTACTGTAACTACTCTCAGTCTCAAATACACTGATCACCCATGACATCAAAATAAACCATGCTGATGCAAGGATAGTTTGTCCTCAAGTACAGTGTTTTCTTATACTTGTTCAACATTTTATATTCCCCTCTCTATTTAACCCCCCACCCTCACCATTTTAAAGGGTATTCAAAATACCGTAACGAATCTTAATGTAGTCTTTTCAGATACCGAATATTTAGGAGTATAACTACGACAGCATTTATGAAACTTCGGTCGTTTTTGACAGGAGGCAGCCAGCAGAAGATCGCAGCAGATGCGCGAGCGCAAACTGCCCTTGAGCGTAAATTAGCCTAGCTTAGCTCACTACTTATAAATGTGAAACATAAACTTGTTGTTTGTTTGTCTAGCTTGCTGTCGTACATGATCGAGCCGCTTGATTCGAAATTCTTACTACATGAATTATAATCACAGGTTTGTGTTGAAACGAAAGAAGCACTACAGTAATATCGTTTGAAGTTAGCCCATTAACCAATTAGCTTCTCGCAACTTGCAGAAGATCAGGAATGAGGTTCATACTGTCTGTAGTGTAGCCACTGACTGTACTAGTCTAGCAGTTACGCCTACACATTCCCATTAACTATACGTAACAGGTAGGCAGTAAACTAATTCTAGCTGAATTGTTTATTTCCACACCAACTCTCAGTTTTAAATATAATTACGTTGACAATTATTTTACTGGCATGAAGCGAGTTGAGTTAGCTAATATGACTAGCTAGTTAACTCGCTAATAATAACTAACCGGAGTGTATCGGTTGCTGTTAGCTAAACATAAACGTTACAGTACGAATGCCACCTAGCGTTGAATTTTCTTCAACTTTTCAAAGAAAACATCCGTGGCCTTAAAAAGTCCAAACCTCTGCGATTTGGTCTTTAATAATATTACAATTATTACCACACCATTATATTGGAAAACAGGCTACAGATTGTTTTTACTTCAAGTCGAACCATCCAAGGCGCTGCAAATAGGGAAAAACTAGTACTTTACTGTTGTGGGAACATCATGTCTGTTTTCCTAGGTGCCATGAAATTTCATGTGTCTGTTGCATAATATGATTACGTCTAGGCTAACTTTCTGCAGGTAACATTTGCATAGCCTAAATTATCTAACAAGATGTTGGACTCTGAAGACTGTAATTTGTCCCTGGATAACCTGTTCTTTGAGAGGCCACTCGTCCATAAAGTGTGGGTAGTGAGAATACATCCCACAGTCACGTTCCCATTCATTTTTATTTTACTTACTCTGGGGGGTGGGGGGTAGTTTGTGTAAAATTATTACAGCCTTGGTCCTCTCTCCAGAAAGCCACTTTGCCAAGATCAGAGTTCTTGGCAGTTGGAAGCCCCTCCGTCCCTCTCCCAGATCCCAGCCATCCAGGACATCCAGAAAGAGGCAGAGGGTCTTTCATCATTTAGTAAGTTACACTTGAGGGATTCCTTCAAGACTGGGTGAAATTCCATTTAAATTTAGTCAACATTGTAATAATCAGGATTAAGTTTAGTCAAAAACCAGTACATCACAATGATTCATGGCTGTTTTCTAACAAACACCTTATGGAAATGATCCAATCCAGGTTTCTGTCAGAAGTCCAAGACATTTTTACCGCCTTTGAAAAGAGCAGTGAGCAGTGATAGTTTCACAGCCAAGAATACAAATTTACATCAGAATATCATTGATGGAGGAAAGGGACTTGGTGACCTGGACAGGTGTGCCATCTGGGCTCAGGAAGACATCACAAATAATTTGCTGGATTCCACTAAAGTCAGCAGAGGTCAAACTGAAACTCCACCAGAGAAGGGTCATGCGCTGGAACAGAGACATTTCCCTCTGGATTTTCGCCAAAGACCAAATCTGCGTAGAAGGTAAGACATTAAAATAATGCTAATGACAATCAACTTTATTAGAAATAAATCTCTCTCTATATATATATATATAAAAAATATAAATATACACTGCCGTTCAAAACTTTGGGGTCACTTAGAAATTTCTTTACTTTTGAAAGAAAAGCAAATTTTTTGTCCATTAAAATATCATCAGACTGATCAGAAATACAGTGTAGACATTGTTAATGTTGTAAATGACTATTGTAGCTGGATTTTGAATGGCATATATACATAGGCGTACTGAGGCCCATTTTCAGCAACCATCAGTCTTGCGTTCTACTGGAATGTTGTGTTTGCTAATCCAAGTATATCATTTTAAAAGGAAATATGATCATTAGAAAACACTTTTGCAATTATGTTAGCAGCTGAAAACTGTTGTGCTGATTAAATAAGCAATAAAACTGTTGAGTATCTAAAGCATCAGCAATTCTGGGTTCGATTACAGGCTCAAAATGGCCAGAAACAAAGAAATTTCTTCTGAAACTCATCAGCGTATTCTTGTTCTGAAAAATGAAGGCTTTTCCATGCGAGAAATTGCCAAGAAACTGAGGATCTCGGACAATGTTGTGTACTACTCCCTTCACAGAACAGTACAAACTGGCTCTAACCAGAATAAAAGAGAAGTGTGAGGCCCTGGTGCACAACTGAGCAAGAGGACAAATACATTAGTGTCTAGTTTGAGAAACAGACACCCCACAGGTCCTCAAATGGCATTGAACATTAAATAGTATCTGCAAAACACCAGTCACAATGTCAACAGTGAAGAGGCGACTTTTCACACACTGCCTGATGGACTCTGCATGTATGAGAAAAAATATTCTCTGGTCTGATGATACCAAAATCATACTATTAGACCTGAATGCTAAGCGGTACATTTGGCGAAAACAAGGTGACCTTCGTCACCTGGCTAAAACCACTCCAGCGGGGAAGCATAGTGATGGGGGCATCATGGTATGGGAATGCTTCTCAACTGCTGGGACTGGGAGACTGGTCAGGTTTGAGGGAAGAATGAACATGGCAAAATACAGAGGTCCTTGAAGATCCTGATCCAGAGCATACAGGACCTCTGACTGGGGCCAAATATTCTTTCAGCACGACAACGTCCTGAAGCACACAGGCGAGACAACGCTGGAGTGACAAGTCTGTGAATGACTTTGAGTGGCCTAGCCAAAGCCTGGACCCCAAAGCCTGGACCCCAGTGCCTGGACCTCAAAGCCTGGACCCCATTGAACATTTGTGGGCAGACCTAAAGATTACAGTTCACAGATGCATGTTTTTAAATTAAGTCTATAACACAAAAAAAAAATGGAGAGAAAATAAAGGGATCTGAATTGAATACTTTCCACTTCTGGTGTTTGTGGCCAAAAGACTATAGACCAGGGGTATTCAAATCTTACCCTATGAGGTCCGGTGCCTGCGGGTTTTTTGTTCTACCTAACCATTAATTGCTCCCACCTGGTGTCCAAGGTAAAAATAAGTGCCTGATTAGAAGGCTGCAATGAAAAAATGGAGTGAAACTGGTTTTGAGGTCCAGATTTGAATACTATTGCTATAGACCATAGAATAATTCTGAAGGACATTTTTAATATACTTGACCGATTGAGTGGAGTGAATGCGGGGCGAAATTGCTCTCACGGCTACTTTGGCTTACATGTTTATATCCGGCAAAATCTCAAATAAACGAATGCGACGGTCAGCAGCTGTAACCGCTAAACTTACAAAGCCCATGATAGGTGGGATTTTACTGAAAGCACTCTGATGATCATTGTGCTCAATCGTGAAGTCATCTCTTTCTCATTACAGTTTATTCATACCTCCCAGCGGAGCCAACGTGTACAGCGGCCACGGTCAGCCAAGACCCGGACCACAGCAAACCCCCAATCAGGTTACCATGGCGACGGAGCCTTGGACAGCGGGCCAGTCGGCAGCGGAACCGAGACCCATCACTGGCCAGGGCCCCCCTGCACCCCCGGGATCCACACAGGAGCCACCGGACCCAGGGACAAAGAGGGCTCACGTCCTCCCCATGACGCCGCGGCCCCTTCGCATACAAGGTAGAACCGCAGAGACTGACCCAAGCGCCTTGCCTGTTGGGATTGATCTAAATCGTACACATGCTGAGGTGGTGTTCTCAGACTGACTGGCAATGGCAGCAGTTGTCACCGGTTGTTAGGGCATTATGAGGTGAAACGAGACGAGGACCACCCAGTGCCCTCTCAACTGCAGTGGCCGAACATTACCACTTTCTGGATTTCTGACTTGCTGTCAGTGTGGATGTTGTTGTGTGAACACATTCATCCAGATTTATTGTTTTCAAATCAGGTACTTCTGGGCCCGGAATTCTCCGACCAGTCTTGGAAATCTGTATCCTTTCTCATCCTTTATCACAAGTAGTAATTGCAAAAAAAAAATCTATAACTCAGTAATAAGATGTCACTAAATGAGGTCCACAAAGCAGTTGTGACTGGAATATTTTTGTATCCTTAATCAAAATGATATAGCTGCAAAATTCCGATCCGTCTTCAAAGAGTTCCCTTACTTCAACTATGTCCAATCCAAAGCCTTGGACGATGTAAGTGCACAGGTGCAGAGTACATTTCATCCAAACATTGAACCTCATTACCAAAACAATATTTGTGGGGCCCCTACAGCTACACCCTGGTCGCAGCATAACAACGGTGGCCGGGGGTCTATCAGTGGGTGGCACAATTTGGCTCATCACTGCTCAGGTGGATATCGGACAGGGCTACCTTGTCCCGCTGTGCTCCAGCTTCTCCTTGTGATAGGTCGGGTGCCTGCAACTTGGACTTAGTTGTTGGCCGGGGAAGGCGTTCACCTCTAGCGCGTGTGTCCTGGCGAAAATGTCCAGTTTGATCTAGCGGTGTGATGAGAAGAACGGCTTAGTGGGACGTGCTTCGGAAGACACGTCTCAATCTTCAAACCAACCAATCTTACTGTGGAGTGTTTGCAACAGGGCTAGTCCATGATTGTGACAATAGAAATTTAGAAGAACAGAAAGAATCTGGTTAAAATAAAATAACATCTCTTATACGTTACTGTGGACTAAATGCTTTTGCAGGTTCTTTACACGAGTAAGAACTTTGTGGCATGTGCTCCTACTGGCTCCGGTAAGACAGTGCTCTTTGAGTTGGCCATCATTCGCCTGCTGATGGAGACCACAGAGCCCTGGAGAAATGTCAAAGCTGTGTACAGTAAGGACATATTGTCAGTTATGGATTTGGGAAAAATGAATCTGATGATGATGGATTGATAAGATAGGTTAATAATGATGGCTTCTGTCGTCTATAGTGGCCCCCATCAAAGCCCTATGCAGCCAGCGCTTTGTGGACTGGAAGAAGAAATTTGGGCCTCTGGGCCTGAGCTGCATGGAGCTGACCGGAGACACAGAAATTGATGACTTCTTTGAGATTCAGGATGCCCATATCATCATGACCACACCGGTGAGACACACTTTACTCCAGTCTATAGCATATATTGTAACACAACATTTTGTTTAAGTATTCATCTTAATACACACCTTAATACACCCTGTATTGGGTGCAGGGCCTGAATGCGGGGGCCGGGTGCTGGGGCCGGGTGCTGGGGCCGGGTGCTGGGGCCGGGTCCTGGGGCCGGGTGCTGGGGCCGGGTGCGGGGGGTCACGTAGTGTTGTGGGGAACGTTCATTAAAATCTCACGTTAACTGGCCAACTGTGTACTTCAGCAGTCATTTGTGATGATTAAGCACTGTCAAATATTTATGTTCCTCGCAGGAAAAATGGGACAGCATGACCAGGAAGTGGAGGGATAACTGCCTGCTGCAGTTAGTGCGTCTCCTTCTTATTGACGAGGTCAGTTGATTTGGCTAAGTACTGTGTGTTCTGTTTAAAAGTCCCTCAGGTGTGACTTCAACCAATGACCAAATAATCAAGCCAACCATTGTCACAAAGACTGTGACCTTGTCATGTTTTTAAGTTCAGTAGCGCACATCTGTTTATTATCATGTCCTCTTAAAATGCATGGACGATTAATATCCTTCGTCTTGCCTTTTGGTCTTTCAAGGTCCATGTGGTGAAGGACAAGATGCGTGGAGCGACTCTAGAGGTGGTGGTGAGCAGGATGAAGGCTGTCCGTGCCTGCCATGCCACAGAGCACCACGGGGAGGACCTCCCCATGAGATTTGTGGCCGTCTCTGCCACCATACCCAATATCAAGGATGTAAGTGGCCGAGAGGCCAAGAAGGGTGACATCACACAATCGGCGATTTGAAAATACTCTAAAGAAACTCCCTTCTCTCCTAGTCCTTACCCCCTGTAGTTAATCTGAAACATGTTGTGTTGTTCATATGTCTTCGTCATTGTCACTTTCAGAAGTAGTGTGGAAATAAGGAAGTAGAGGAGGAGAGACCACTTGAAATTGTTACAATTGACTGATTATCATTAGACACCATGTTTCTTTGAAGACGCTCGCTGTCCTCACCTGTGTCTGATGGTTTGACGTGACAGATAGCGGACTGGCTGTGTGACGACAAAGGTCCTGCTACCAGTCTGGAGATGGATGAGAGTCACAGACCGGTGAAGCTGAGGAAGGTTGTCCTGGGCTTCCCCTGCAGCAGCAACCAGACAGAGTTTAAGTTTGACCTGTCACTCAACTACAAGATGGCCAACATCATTCAGACCTACTCAGAGCAAAAACCAACACTTGTTGTGAGGGTGTCTCTTGACGTCTCTCAGACGTCATCCTGACCGGTACCATGTTTCTACTTGTCAGTATGTGACGCTATATTTGACGGTTGGGATGTTTTCTTTGCAGTTTTGCTCAACGAGGAAAGGAGTCCAGCAGTCTGCTGCTGTTTTAGCCAAGGATGCCAAATTCATAATGAGCCTTGAGCACAAGCAAAGGTTTGTGCCGCTACTTTGCTGTTCATTCTACAGATCAGTTCAGGTACACATTGCAAATGTTCTGGTGCTAAAAGCTGTTTTAATCAATGAAATCCTGTTTTGCAGGTTGATGAAGTATGCAAATTCTCTCCTGGACTTCAAACTCAGAGGTTGGTAAAGATTTTGCGGTATCGCATGTTCCTTCTCATCTGCACCGAGTAGACAAACGTTGCTTATTGAATTGAATTGAACTGCTAGTTTTTGATTGTGATACTGCTTGTCCACTGGTTCTGTTTCAGACCTGGTGACGTTTGGGGTTGGGTTCCACCACGCTGGGGTCGACGTGTCTGACAGGAAGGTGATTGAGGAGGCCTTCATCCTAGGAGACCTCCCTGTACTCTGTGAGTATCCGTCCTCCATGACACGCCCACTTTAAGAGTTACCCCAGCCATTTATTAAGAGGATCACCAGGTGTTTAGGACGGCCGCCACGTTAACGCTTTTAATCCTGAGACGTTGATAGTGTCACTATATGAGCGCAGCCTGTCAAGAGTTCCCTATGGAATGACCCGCTGGAAAAATTTGCAACTTCGGTCCACGTAATATTTGCTTTTTGATTCCTCCAAGTATTTTGATTAAAAAAAAGTTTTCTTAGTGAAAACAAATGGGGGGATGATTTATAAAATCATCTTAAGTAAACGTCCTACATCTAAACCAAAAGTCCTCTGGCAATGTTCAAGGAATGAGTTTCCCCAAGTTTCCCGATCCACCTTGTTTTTGACACTTTTTGAGAACAACATTTTCTCTTGCTAGCAGTCTAATGATTTTGAGCTTATTTGGACATAGAAATGTTGATTTCATAAGTGTAATAAGATTAAGAAAAGTATTATGTTAACTTACTGTTTCATAAGCGGAGCCGGCTGAGAAGAGCGAATGTCTCTTACTGAATGAGTGAGTGACTGACTGACTGAGTGCCTGACTGACTGACTGACTACCCCTTGTTAAATAGCGTAGTGGTTAGAGAAGCGGAATTGTGAACTATAGGTCTCGAGTTCCTATCTCCTCGCAGGCGAAACAAAGTATGCATTGTGAATTTTTCCGTATTGGCGAAAACTTCGCTGGCTAAAACCTGAAACTGTATACGGTTATATTGCGACTGTTTCTGGCATGGAATAGTTCATCTTCAGTCTCGCTAGAAATTGCTCAATTCTTATGATTATTCCTTGGAAGTTAGTAGATACTAGTAAGCCTATTACTGGTTAATAAGCTGTTAAAACGGCCAGTGGCAAAAGCAATACAGTTCATAGACGCTATTTGTGGTGGAGGTAAACTTAATAAGAAACGTTAGTCAGTTTTACACAATCCTCAATGGAGTCTAGCGACTGCTGAAACTTGTAATGCCGTCGCATAGTGGTTAAAGACAGTGCCTCTCATGTGAAAGACCTCAGTTCGAATCTATTGAGAGCAATGACATTTATTATTTCTGGTAGATTCCATGATTCTCTCATCTTTTCACTTGATGAAAAAGTTAGTTATTGTTGCTTTTATTGAAAGTTATTGTATAAATGTCATTCACGAATGAAAGAAAAAAGTATGTTGTTTTGCCATGAAAGGAAAAAATACATTCTTATGCCATGAAATGAAATAGCTTTGGCAGACTTGCTAGCAATTGCTCAATTCCTATGACTATTCCAGTAAGTTAGTAGATACCGGTAAAGCTTATTACTGGCTAATACGCTGTTCAAACGGCCAGGGGCTAACGCAATACATAGTAAGAAACGATAGTCAGTTTAACTGTATCAGTGTCATTCACGAATGGCCAATTAACTATTAAAATGGCCAGTGGCAAAAGAGGATTTGTTCAGCTCCGTGGTGTAGTGGTTAACGACCCAGCTTTTGACGCAGGGTTTGAATCTCGAGGTGGCAACATTTTCTGTTGCGGGCCGGCTGAACTACGCTTGCCTGGTTTCTTGTTTATGTGTTACATCAATGTGTAGTTTAGACCATTCATTGCAGTGTATTTTATATACTGGCTTGTTAACTCAGAACAAATTTGACCTGATGCTAAACCTAGTTGTCAAACCTGCTGTAGAACCAGGATGTAGATGAACATGGAAAAGCCTTTCAACATCCAAACCTATAGAATGTTAATGCAGAGAAATTAAATGCTTACATTTAGCGCACCTTTTAGCGACAATCTTGCCCCCCTACTTAAAAAAAAAAGACACGCACATTTTCATGGCACATGTTCAGATCATATGAAGTACTAAGAAAACCTTGTGTGAAGTTGTTGGCGGGATGTGTCAGTTACGACCAGCACTCTGGCAATGGGGGTGAACCTACCGGCCCACCTGGTGGTGATCAAGTCCACGGCGCACTACGCCGGGGGAGCTTGCCAGGAGTACAGCGAGGCCGACATGCTGCAGATGATCGGCCGAGCGGGCCGGCCCCAGGTACAGAGCACAGACACGCCCTCTAGTCACAGACCCCCCCCACCGGTGTTCCCAATGCCTTTTAGTGTACTGCAGCTCTGCTTTGGTGCCCCCCTGTCTAGTTTGACACGTCAGCGACCGCAGTGATCATGACCAAGACTCAAACTAGGGACAAGTACATGCAGTTCATGAACGGAGCGGAGGTCATTGAAAGCAGGTATGGTGGTGACACTACCAAGACCCCGCCAGCCTAATCCCACTAAATTTGGTGTTACGTTTGGTTATTGTGACACTTGTGATGATGAGGATGTCTTGTTGTCGGACCACGCAGCCTGCACACCCATCTCGTGGAGCACCTGAACGCTGAGATTGTCCTCCACACCATCTCGGATGTCAACATGGCCCTGGACTGGATCCGATCCACATTCCTCTACATCCGAGCTCTGAAGAACCCCAAACACTATGGTCAGGGGAGGAAAGACAGGGGATGGGCCAGAGTCTTTGTTAGCATTACCCTGTCAATGTTGTTTGGACTGCATTTACATCTCACAACGTAATTTCAACAGTTGTGCAAAAGACATGAGGATATACATCAGAAAACAACTTGCTCTCTGTACTTCTATTGAAGGTTTTTCCACTGGCTTGGAACGATGTGGAATCGAAGCCAAATTGCAAGGTATGTCATTTTTATTTTATTGCACAAATACTCAGGATATTTGAAACAGAATATTTCCATAATGCGTTTATGTAGTAACTGTAGAATCTTTCCCCGCCTTGGTCCAGAGCTTTGTCTAAAGAACCTGAACTCCCTGTCCTCCATTGGTCTGATCTCCATGGACGAGGACATCAACATAAAAGCCACAGGTTAAGAGAAAGAGCCTGACGACATAGAAAGCATGTATATGTTGGTTGTTACTCAGTAATACAGATGGAAATCTCCTACATGTGCTTTCCAGCATCCCAAAGCCATTCAGCTCAAAGTCTGTTCTCTTCTAGAATAATGTCATTGTGTTCCCTCACGACAGAGGCTGGCCGGCTAATGGCAAGGTACTGTGTGGCGTTTGACACCATGAAACAGTTCAACACGGTGTCTGGCACAGAGACCTTACCTGAACTGGTAGGTGTGGCTCCCTTTGACACATGTATGTATTCCCATTATATTTCAGGGCAGCGTTGTTTGTGGAGTTGTAGGCTATGTAGGAAATTAGATTTAAGCGGATATTCAGGGTGACTTTGAGAAGGACATAAACATGGAAGCTGGCTCCTCCTAACACAGATAGGGTTGATGGCGAAGGGCAGGGAGTTTGCTGATGTGCAGCTGAGAGTAAACGAGAAGAGAACCCTGAACACGCTGAACAAGGACAAGAACCGGGTCACCATCAGGTGTGAGTAGAATCCAGTTAGTAACAGATTGTACGGTGAAATGTCATGCAACAAACGTAATTGTTCATAAAGCATCTTGGCTTCTGTTGATTCAGGTATCCCATGGAGGGTAAGGTTAAAAACAACGAGATGAAGGTGAACTGGTAAGTCGAGAAGAGGCCCGTGCCATGTACTAGCCTGAGTGGATGGCGGACACTGTATTGTTTTCGGTGATCCTTAAATGTTTATTCTTGAACCCGGGGCTTTTCTTCCCATGCGAGAAATGAAGGAGCCGAGGAATCAAGGAAAATGGAGATTCACCTGCTCTTTTCTGTCCTCCCCCCTCAGTTTGATTCAGGCCCAGTTCGGCTCCATTCCTGTCCAGGAGTTTGGACTCACACAGGACACAGGGAGAATCTTCCGGAATGGAGTCCGAAACAGCAGATGTAAGTTTTCACTGTTGACAGTGGCAGATGATTCACATGATCCTTGTCTTATTAACATCTTACCTTGGAAAAAAAAGTCTGGAGAAAATACTTTTCTCTGTTTTAAAATACTTAAAGGCTTGGCAGAGTTTCTAAACCAGCGCTCCAAGACAGGTTTCACTGCTCTGCTCAACTCTGTGATACTGGCCAAGTGCTTCAGAGCCAAGCTGTGGGAGAACTCCCCGTATGTCTCAAAACAACTGGAGAAAATAGGTAAATAAAGAGTAATACGAATGCATAAAAAATGTGTTTATGCGAAATAATTGTAATGCATGTAGAACATTTACTGTTAATGTTTTTCCCTTCTATAGAAATCCACTGACCATGAATTATTCCTACACAAATGAAGTAATACAGTTGCTGTAACCATATAATTATAATCACTGACAGGGATTTAAATTAAGAGTGAGATTCTATTCATGTGAAGGTTTCACGTGGCTGTAACCCACATAACTGCCTGTGTTCCAGGGTTAACTCTGTCCACCGCCATGGTGAATGCCGGACTCACAACATTTAATCGGATAGAGCAGTCCAACGCCAGAGAACTGGAGCTGGTAGCCGTGCTGCCATAGTCACCACTATTGTTTAGATGTCTCCTAAACAGTTTATTGAACTGTCCACCGAAAGAAAACGTGCACTATCATAGTATCAAATCAGTCCGTCAAACGTCATTCATAAACCAGTCGTTGCTAAGTGCCTTCATGTACAATAGAAGGAAATATTTGTTGTCCATATGTGTTCTGTAGATCGTCAACAGACATCCTCCATTTGGAAACCAAATCAGAGAGGCTGTCATGAATCTACCCAAATATGAAGTTAGTTTGGAACAGGTAAAATCCATATTTTCTTTAGTTGTAGTGGGAACAGACATAATTAAAGTGTATTAAAATTAGCAACAGGAATATTAATTGTACGAATATTTGGAAATAGGACGTGGTAGGTTATTTATAACTTATAACTGTGTTATTTATCATTGCAGCAGGGAATCATTCAATTAATGATCAATTTTCCACTCTCAAGCTTCCGAGATACAACACAACCACCGCGGAGGTTGTTGTGACCGTGAATATGAAGAACCACGAACAGCTGCTGTCAAAGAGAACCGCTCCTGATCACCACTATGTCACCATGATCATCGGGGACTGTGACAACAACGTGGTGTTCCTGCAAAAACTCACGTAAGATTAGGAGGACTGACAGTCAGAGAAACGTAATCACATACGTTTCTCTGATTGCCTGATACACATGCGCTTAGAGGCACTCTTGGAAGTCAAACAGGTAACGCTTAAAACGTATCACTAGAGACACTAGAGTCATTGCAATTGTAGTATCCTTCCTTGTTCTTTGTATTGTCCCTCATGGGAGTCGAACCCAAGGCCACAACAAACACAATTGTCTTACCAAGTGAGATACAAGGGAATCATAAAACAAGTAATGAAAACAAGTAATGAAACATTATCTCTGCACACTTTGAGTAAAGGTCCTACAATTTATAGAAGAAAAAAAACAGGAGAGTGCAAAAACAAGAGATGGGTAGAAAGATGTAGGGGATCAATTCTGTATTGTCTGTTCATCCAGAGACTTGATGCTGTTGAAGACGGGAAGCTGGTCAAAGAAGATCGATGTGGCAAAAGCTTCAAATGGAGAAGAGATCAGCGTAAATCTCATCAGCTCAGAATATGGTCAGGCAGCTAACCAAGTCATAGTCAAATTAATTCAGTGAGAATGATGAAAAGTAAACATACACACCTCACTCACCCTACATTTAGTGTAATAAATACATTGAGATCTTCTCTGCAGTGGGATTGGACATTCAGCAGAGGTTTAGTGCCTTCTATTCTGGACCAAAGAGGTATGCAGCTGAATCCCTCACCACAGAGCAACACAGCATCATGCAGCGAGAACAGGGCGGAACACAGAGAGCACAGCTCACATCTCAGGAAAAACAGGCTGCGCCACAAAAGAGGAAGCTCATATTCACCTGCGCCACCGAAACCGGTAGGCTAAATTAATACCCTATATTAGCATGTCTTAAATTTACCTACAATTGTACTAAGATATACTTGCGGACTATAACAAATTAATTTTTTTGCATAAGTTGTGGTGGTTGTCACCTTTTCTAACTAAAATTGATGGTTCCTCACAACCAGACTCAGGCAAAAGACAATGTAACCACTTCTGCAAAAACAAGGACCAGTGTGGCCATGAATGCTGTGAGACAAACCTTCAAAAACTGTCTATTCCATCCCTCAAATTTAATGTTGATTCAGTTGTTTAAGGGTGTATTTCAATTGTCTTCCCATCTATATGTCTCCCAGGTAAAAGTGGAGTGCCGGTGCTTCAGAGAAGGCCTGGGAATCAGCACTCTAGTTTCTCCTCCCATCTCCTCGACTTGAAAACCAGGAGTGACTCCCTGAAAGAGACACCAGTCAAACGCCTCAAGGTGAGAGATCAACTGACCGTCAAATGGAAACCCTTTGGCCTGAATTCACCTGAACCAGAACATTTTTAAGATGCATGTTTTACCTGAATTTGTGTTTCATCTGCCCATTCCTTGTTCTTTCAGATTAAAATAGGTGATGGCAATGAGGCTGGGAACATGCAGCAATTCTCTTACACAGCGAAGCCGAAATTACCTGCTGCTCCTAGGTACATATTCCCATCCCATTCACCACACCCAGTTACTGACGGAAACCGTGCCTCACACAGACCTCATCTTTTCTTAACTTCTTTTTGAAGGTATGAAGGGAGTCAGTATGTTGTTTCCGCAAGACCACGGAGTGTGGAATCAGCTGAAGACTTTGCAAGCCCCCATGAGATGGCATGTCTGGAGACCAGTGGCGGTGGTGTGCTTATTGTCTGAATACTTCTTAAGTGTTTCAACTCCGTTCACCTTCAACACAACAGTGTGTACTAATGAAGGAATGATGATTCATGTTGACTTGAAAGTAGTAAAATCATTTTTTCTGCAGAACATAATGACTCACTGGAAGACATATATCAGACAATGGGAGAACAACCTCCACTAGTTCAAAGCCCTACAGAGTCGCCAAGTAGGTTTTCTCAGTTACCACAATCCTTGGCCTGCTATTATTTTTCATTTTGTTGAAACAGTTTTATCCCGTGTCTACACAATTTCTTTTGATTTAGAACAATTTACACACAATATTTTCCAGTAGACTTCTCACTTAAAATCCTCTTTGTTTTAAGACACTACCTTCTCAGTAAAACCCAGTGGTTGTAATGGAGGACCTCTTAGCCACAACATTCCTCAAAGAGTTCAGCAAACCCAGAACAGAGTTTACCATCAGAGCCCCCACCAGAGCAGAGGTTACCATCAGAGCACCCCCCAGAACAGATGTTACCATCAGAGCACCCCCCAGAACAGAGGTTACCATCAGAGCACCCCCCAGAACAGAGGTTACCATCAGAGCCCCCACCAGAACAGATGTTACCATCAGAGCTCCCACCAGAACAGAGGTTACCATCAGAGCTCCCAGAGCAGAGGTTATTGCCAGAGCCCCCACCAGAACAGAGGTTACAGCCAGAGCCCCCCCCAGAGCAGCAGTTACCCTCAGAGCCCCCCCCGGAACAGCAGTTACCCTCAGAGCCCCCACCAGAGCATGTCCTACTCTCCGAGTGCCGTTGTAGACTTAACTGATGACAGCGGCTTTCTCTCATCGACCTTTGACCTGGGAGACGAATGGGACAACTGGGATGATTTTGACGACGACAACTTGGTGCGCGCCAGTGAGATGTCATGCACAACTGTAGCCAACTCTGAGGGGGTGGACCTAGACCAGGACAGGCCAAAAGGTACTCTAACCATGACTGATGAAAGTATTGGAACATGCTGGTGTTCAAATTGGGGTTGTAAGTGCATTATAGCTGATGGAAATAATAGTGAATTATATTGATGTTTTCAGGTCACTCAGCACTACTTCTGTCCACTTGTGTACAACCCAAACCCCATTTTTCAATGTCCTGTACCCCACTCCGGTGAGCTCAGTTTGTAACGAACTTCAACCAGTGTTACTGTGCGTGTGTGTGTGTGTATATATTTGTATTTATTTATGTATTCTGATTTATAATAAACAAATACTGTATGTAGATTTTAAAATGTCCTTATTTTTTGTGCCTCAGGTCAACCTCACCAGTTGTCCCTCTTATAGCAAAAGACAACCACTCTAATATCCAACATCCCAACTTCTGGCCCTCTGCACCCTGGAATCCCTTTGGCAACAAGGCACCAGTGAGTTATTCCATGGCAACCTCACGTTAAAATGCGCACGTTTAAATGTACATCAGAAGGCATATCCTGAAAGACACATCCTCTGGCCCCTTTTGCAGAGGTCCTTCATCGAACCCCCGGTGAAAGAACCACCCTCGTTCCAAAAACAGACTGACACAAGCTTGGCTCCACTGGTCGGGCGGTTTGATTTCTTTACAAAGCCAACAACCCTGAACAGTGACAATGGCAGAAGGTAGGGAGGTACAACACACTGCAGTTTGATTTATGCTAACTCAAGCTAGACTTCAAATGTATCATTAATGGCTATTGAATAATTGATGTTGATTGCATTAACCCTCACTGTTGCAGGTTTGGAGAAGAGGACAACTGCAAAGAAGTGGAGTCATTCCTTGGGATATTTGATGGATTATTCTAATGTTTTTTTAAGGAGTGGGGCAGATACAGGGTCGGAAAGATATGAGAAGAGGGGTTTTGAACCCATGCCGAGTCAACTTATGCTCATCATGGGTTGTAAACACTAGATCACACAGACCACTGATAGGATGTTTTAACTGTTTTTACAGATGTTGTATAAATTGGTTCCATGGTCATTTTTAATGTTTTGATGTGATTTGTCATGTTATGTGTCATGTTTATATTCTGTTATGTTTAATCTTTGTTACTTGAAATGTGTTGTTTGCCCATTGCCATTATCAGTACAGGTGCATTCCCGCTAAGTGCTCAAACAATGTAATATATAGTAATATAGTAATATCCAATTTAATTGGATACATGTAATATACACTATCTATTGAAATTAAGTAATATGAGTGTATAACTTCGTATTACAATGAAGTAAAAAAAAAAAAAGTCAACTACGTGTTTCCGTGTCACGTTAAACGTAGGTGTGCGTCAGTTTTAGCGCGCAGTTTGTTGGCGGAAAATAGTTTAGGGAAGAACTCTTCTGGATTTGTATGTTTTTTGCAGAATGTAAGACTGTCTTTTGTTATGAAACTATCTCCGAGGGGCTTGCATTCGTCTCATCAGCACTCGTTTATACAATAAAGGTAAGTTTGTTAACTATTCAGCTAGCTAGCGTTACAGTATTTTAGTTCTCCAAAGTTGCTGGGTCGTTGCTAAACAAGCAAACGCTAGTAGCTAACGTAAATACAGCAATATTTACAGCAATGCCCACAATAACTTGCTACTGTAGATTGTAGCTGTACAAGCTGGAAACTTGCTCACTTTCAGTAGTTAAAGTGTATTTTGAGTAATGATTTTGAGTTTCCCCATTGTTCTAGTCCCTTTAGTTGTACACGACATACAGTAGTCTTGTACAACTTGAATTCTTCAATGAATAAAAACATTATCAAAACCTATGATTGTATACAAAATGCTTTGACCAAACATGTCTTTAAATTTGTAATTAGTAAGCCCAGTGTACAATGTCTAGTTACCGCAGAGTACAGGTGTATTAAAGGCGATTCAACATCCATGTTGACATCCATGGTTTAGCACCGAATATGTCTCCAAGAGTAAAGGATTTCTGAGTGTAGTAACAATAGGACTACCTCCTGGCAACATTTTTAACTGCTTGTTTTTCCTTGTTCATTTAATAATCATTTTTATTAACTAGATTTTCCTTATTAAAATGTTTCCTGCATAGCTAGTGAGTATTATAGTATCCAGGGTTGTTCCTGCTGTAGACAGTAAATTGGCAGGCAGGTGTCTGGTATTCAACCCTCCAGAATTTACTTCCCATGAATGTAAACGTGTCATAATTATTACATGTTCGAATATTCATCTGTCATTCCAGCTAGATCGACACACCTCTAATCACATGGATGTAATTCCCTCAGTCTGCAAGAACAATGGAAGGAGAAAAGTATCCAGTGAGTGTGATCCAAAAACAAGCATCAGTTCTTTCAAGAGTAGTGAAAATTTTCTGTCATCAGCTGCACTATCTTCTCCCTTTTCTATACTGTACGTTATGGTATTTCTTCTTGTTCTCCAGAGGATGTGGAGATGGACATTGAGTACCTGTATGAAGCGGTTCCTCAGCTTTCCACAGTGTTCCACATCAGAGACAAAATTGGTGAAGGTGCAAAAACTTTTCTTTTTTAAATGCATTTACCCTTGTGTCTGTTAGCGGACGCTTTTATCCTGTGCGGCTCACAATTACAGCTGTTGCGGGGGGGGGGGTGTTGAGTAATTTGCAATGATAGAAGAAAGCATGTGAGTATATGACTGAACAATGTCACTTGGTGTAGAGATGAGTTGGTGGCCTGGAACCAAGTGCAGTGGTGAAAAGCAGTATTTATATGCAAACCAAAATCCATCCTGTGCTTGGCGATGACCAAAACAAACGTTTATCTGTGTATGTTTTGTAGCTTTAAACTCAAGCTGTTTTTCATCATCAGGTACATTCAGTTCAGTGTATCTGGGCGAGGCCCTGATGGCCGATGGGAGGAAGGAAAAGTTTGCCCTGAAACACCTCATCCCGACCAGTCACCCTGTGAGGATCGCTGCAGAGCTCCAGTGTCTCACAGTGGCCGGGTACGATCCACACTACCTGCCCTATTTACGTTTCTATTTTATGTGCGTCTTGTTTGTTTCCTTTACATGATGAGAAGTCAAGTACCCGTTTTGTTTCCATTTGTAATGGTCAGTTTCTTAGCTTTTAATGAAACATATTTGATACAAGTTCTTAGGCGTAGTTTGCACCCGCACTGTGTATAACGCTGACCGTTGCAACCTTTTGACCTGGTTGAAAATGATTGTGCTGTGTTCGTTAAGTTTTGACGCTACACTGTTCTCAACGTGTGTTTGTTTCCTTTTGAAGCGGGCGAGAAAACGTCATGGGTGTGACCTACTGCTTCAGGCAGGATGACCACTGTGTGATCGTTATGCCTTACATGGAACACCAAACCTTTGTGGTGAGTCAACACTGTAGGTCCAGGATTGGCTGTTTGGATGGGACTGGGGCTGGGGCTCACAGGTCTGCGTACCCACCCCCACACACTCTGTCACAGCCAAAACAAGCAGACTTTGGCTCGTACCTGCTGTCGTTTTGGTACCTCGCTGTGTGTGTTGCTGCCTTGTTCTCTGTTGATTTTTTTCTTCTTTGCAGCACCAATGTGATGTAAATGTCTCTCCCCACAGGAGGTCATTGGCCTGCTAAGTTTTGAGGATGTGCGTCAGTACATCTACCACCTGTTGAAGGCTCTACGACACATCCACCAGTTTGGCATCATCCACCGTGACATTAAGCCCACTAACTTCCTATACAACCACCTGGAGAAGAGGTAAGGCCTGAATACCTCTCTATCATCCAGTGGAGTCTGTCTCATATATACATACTGGAGAGCTGGTCAAAAGTTTGGACACACCAACTCATTTGAGGGTATTTCTTTAGTTTTAATATTTTCCACATTGTAGAACAATAGTGGAGGCATCAAAACTATGAAATGACACATGGAATCATGTAGCAACCAAAAAAGTGTTAAACAGATCAAATTACAATCCACATTTTAGATTCTTCAAAGTAGCCACCCTTTATGATGATTTCAGCTTTGCACACTTTGCATTCTCTCAACCAGCTTCATGAAGTAGTCACCTGGAATGCATTTCAATTAACAGGTGTGCCTGGTTAAAAGATAATTTGTAGAATTTTTTTTCCTTAATGCATTTCAGTTGTGTTGTAACAAGGTGAGGTTGGGTATACTGAAGACCCAACACTTTCTTTCATTACTGCCTAATTCCATATGCGTTATCTCAGTTTTTATGTCTTGACTAAAATTCTACAGTGTGGAAAATAGTAAAAATAAATATCCTTGAATGAGTAGGTGTGTCTAAACTTTTGATTGGGTTAGGGTTAGTATGTACTGTATATACACTCATACACAAACATATACACAATATTCTGGATTAATTGGCTCAATCAGGTCCTAAGATCTTGGACCTCAGGAAGCCTAGCAGCATTAAAAGGAGATGAGAATTTCCTTTTAAGCAGGTACTGTACCTGTCAGTCTGACATTCACATTGATCTTCTGTCTTGAATGGTCGTTATTCCCGAAGTTGAACCTTTTTGCCGGACCGCGTAAGCGGAACTGGCCAAGAAGAGCGAATGTCACTGACTGACTGACTACCCCTTGCTAAATAGCGTAGTGGTTAGAGATGCGGACTCCCGCGCAAGGGATCGATGTTCGAGCCTCGTCGAAGTCGGAACTAATTCTGCATTAGGATTTGTTCAGAATAGACAAAAACTTAGCTGGCCGCAACCTTTAGAAGCTATGTTATATTAAGCCTAAAATGAATTTGTTTACGGTTATATTCAGACTATTTCTGGTAGATTTTTGAAGTACGTGTCCGTGCATGCTTTTTGGGGTAATATACAGTACATCACAACCCCTTGCACAGTAAAAGAGGAGGGGTTTCCATGATTCTCTCGTCTTTTCACTTGACGAAAAAGTCAGTTATCGTCATCTAAATTGTTTTTGTATCAATGTCATTCACGAAATGAAAGAAAAACGAGCATTGTTGTGCCATGAAATGAAATAGCTTTGGCAGTGTAACATTCTTCAGTCTTGCTAGCAATTACTGAATTCTTATGACTGTTCCAAGTAATAAGTTAGTAGATGCTAGTAAGCCTAATACTGGCTAGTAAGCTGTTAAAATGGCCAGTGGCAAAAGCCATACAGTGCATAGATGTTATTTGTGGTGGAGGTAAACTTAATAAGAAACATTAGTCAGTTTAACACAATGCTTAATGGTGTCTAGCGAAATATTCAAACTTGGCGTGGTGTTAATGCGTGACAGAATGATGTAATGTCGAGACGCTATACCGACACTCAGCATATGTATAGCTTTGTGGCGTAGTGGTTAAGGACACAGCCTCTCACATGAGAGGCCCAGGTTCGAGTCCAGTGAGGGCAACCGCATTCATCCTTTCTAATCGCGGGCTGGCCGAACTAGGCTTGCCTCATTCCTTTTCTAGTTTTCCCAACAGCAACACTCTCCTCGACAAAAAAAAAAGCTTTTTACACATTGCAAAAATACTGTTCTCGTGGTGGTTTGCAGGTTTGCCCTGGTGGACTTTGGTTTGGCGCAGGGCACGGCTGACACCCAGATGGAGCTGCTGAAGGTGGTGAAACAAAAGACCCAGAAGTGTGGGGGTTCCGTGGGGAAACCAGAGACCTCAAATAGGAAACGGGCACCACCAGACCCCACCTCCCTCATCACACCTCCACAGACACTCTCACACCCAAAGACCTCAGCATCTCACTCTCCCTCCTCTACCTCTTCTTCCTCCTCCACCAAACCAACGGCTAAGAGGGTCTTGGCTTCCACAGTAACTTCCACCAGCCGCACTAAAAACACCAAGGTGTCTGCACTAGGTCTACCTCCTGCGCTGTTATTTATGAATTTGCTGACATTCTGTGTACCTCAGTTTGTAGAGCACGGCGCTTACAACGCCAGGGATGTGGGTTCCGCGTTCACCAGGATGCCCTGAATTAAGAGCCTCTGCTAAATGACTTAAAATGTAAAAAAATAAAATAAATGAATAACAACATTGGCCTGTCATTGTGCTGAGTTGTGATACTCCTGAGATATGACGAGCTGAAATACTTAAGGTTTAGGAATCACGCCTGACAGTCAGGCGTATATACTAACATAATGTGCTATTTCTGCTATCTGTGTTTATTACTGTGGAATTTTATGTTGGTGACGTGTAACCCCTTTCTTTGGCCAGGACCTGTCAGGTCTGTGTAGAACACCTCGGGCTGTGTTTGGAGAGAGGAACCTGAACAGCTGTGCCCCCGCCCCCACCAAAACCATCGACCCGACAATAGAGGTAGGAACCTGTTGACTCCTGTTCCGTTATGATTGGAACACATTTGATTGACAACCGTATTACCATTCACCTTTAAATACCCACATAAAACAGGGGCTTTCTGGACTTGGAAGATGCCCACTGCAGAACGTCACTGGAAACGATCCTTTGATCGTAACATTCCTTCCTGTGTTTTGTTCCAGCTGGTGAAACCCTCCAAAACGGAAGATCCTGCCAATCGCCGGTTCATCTCTGCCCACCGGCGCCCCCTACCTGTCAGGACTCCTGTCAACAACAAGAGGACGAACCCCGCGGTCAACATGGGCCTCGCCTGCAGCTGCTACACCACCGACCGCGTCTGTAACGTCTGCATGTCCAGAAAACAGCAGGTGGCCCCTCGGGCTGGTACCCCAGGGTTCAGAGCCCCAGAGGTCCTGACCAAGTGTCCCGACCAGGGAACGGGTAAGGGTGACTCAGAAACAGCCCCGTTCCCGGAGGCACCGCATGTCGGACCCCGCCGGCAGATTGCCTGGCTGACCAGTAATCCGAAGGTTGCTAGTTCGAATCCCTAAGTGACTAATTGCACCCTGGCCGCTCATCGTCGCGATTCAGAACAAGTTGGGTTGAATGCAGTCAAATCCCGGTTTGACCATGTGTGCATGCTGGCATGTATCCAGTTTCCCCCTTCAGCTAATACACCTGTTGTCGCAGAATCACATTTCAGTATAGAATCTCACGTTTTGCAGTCAACTTGTTAACGTCAGTGTCTCTCTGGTCTCCCTGCAGCCATAGACGTCTGGTCAGCTGGGGTGATTCTGCTATCCCTTCTGAGCGGCAGGTACCCCTTCTTCAAAGCCAGCGACGACCTCATTGCCCTCACGCAGATCATGACCATCCGAGGCTCCAAAGAAACCATCCAGGCTGCTAGGATGTTTGGTGTGTAGCCATGTCCATAACCTTCAACTCGCTAGGCTGCTGCTAATAACGGGCAGAATAAGGGTGCTTGAATTTGGAGGTCAGAAAATTGCTGGAATACCTTAAATAACCACTTTTCCCCAACTTAATCCCCAAAAAGTACTTGACATTTTCTTAGCATACTTATAAGATTTCCTGCTCCAATACAATTACATCTATGCCACATAGGCAGTCATTATCACCCTATATCCAGTCTGTCCACAGTAGCCCTCCCCTAGGATGAAGACGCTAACAAACTGAGCTTTGGCTGTTTACCAAATATGTCGAAGCGTGTCTCCCTAGCTCTGTTCAGTGAGGGCGTGATCTAGATCAGGGCTGGTTACCGCCAGCCACCATCTGGACCATTATCAGGCTCAACCCTGAACCAGTAGTACTGACCCCGTCACTTGACATTATTCAACCACAGGTAAATCAGTGGTGTGTAGCCGCGAGCTCCCCCGCCAGGACCTGAGGACCCTGTGCGAAACCCTGAGAGGGAGGAGGCCGTCGCCAGACGACGAGGCCACGCCCCACGGCTACAGGGACAGCCCAGTGTCCGCTGGTCCCGCCGAGGAGCCGTCCGGACGGGGCAGCTCAGAAGACCACCAGGGCCTAGCGGAGGTCGGGGTCCAGGATGAGCGGGGTTGGAACCAGGTGCCCGACGAGGCCTACGACCTGCTGGACCGGCTTCTGGACCTGAACCCGGTTACACGCATCACGGCTAAACAGGCACTGCAACATCCGCTATTCACTGGCCTCTGAGGCGGCTCTGCTGATGGGTGTGTGGACTCTGTTTCTCTCCAGGGATGTTTTTACTGCCGTCTACCACTACTGCCATAGTCCCCATTCCAGACCCAGGATTGTGGTTTGTCATGCACATTTTGTGTAAATTGTCTTGTAATCCTTTATTTTATGATTTTCCTGTAATATACAGTGTATAGTACTTGCATTATAGCCTCCTTTTGTAAAATGAAATTTTTAGAATAAATGGTGTGTTGAAGCACTCTTGGGAACTGTTCAAGACATATCTACGAAATGTATTTAGAAATGCTTGAGTTTATTAACCGAACGTCTTTAATATCATCAACATGATCTAACTCCGGGTTTTCCAGTGTGCCAATTTTACTCAAATATGCTCTTAAGTACTTAGCTGTGTGAGCTGGAATTTTAGGTGGTTGGGCGCACCTTAGGAAAACTGAGTAAACCAGTCATAATAGCTGGCATTTTTCACTGTGAACCTATAGTTGTGTGGGTAAATCTTTCAACCTAAGTGCACTTGTTTTGTGTAAATAAAGGTCAGTGTAGAACACTTCAGTGGCATTTCACTGAGGCCTATACAAGCCATTTAGAAATGAACCAAAACAAGGAAATCCCAAAATTGTGATGGCAAATCCCTTAGACATTAAAATCAACTGTAAAAGGTCTCTTTTAGTATAAAAACACCCAACATACAACGTAGTTACATCACTTATTTAAGAGACCGGTCTTGGTGGATTTCCATAATTACATGAAGATGTCAAACTAAAATATCGCCTCCTGGTCGTAAACTTCAAAGATCATCAGAAACACCAGACTATCCAAAGTGCTTTTGACCCCCCCCCCCCCAGTGGCTTTCTTCACTAGTACACCTATTCCCATACCGAACCAATTCATTGCCTTTTGACTGCTGTTATACTTGAGCTGGGAAGAGAACAGTTTCAGTTATTCTACAATGGTAAATGGCCTCAATGGAGAAGAACCGAGCTGGTTTTTAGGCTGCTTGGACTCAGGGTTTGTCTTTTGCTTCAATGATCTCTTCAATTCTTGCCAGGACGCTCTCAATCATGTCAAACGTATGTAAGGCCGAGTGGAGAACCTACAATGAAGAACGGGGGGGAAAAAAATACAAAATAGTGCCAAAAATGTATAGAAATCTTGATTATTCACTAAAATGATCACACGGGAGGAGAATGTGCATTTTTATCCATTAATCTTAATGTTTTACCTGAAGCTGCATCTCTGGCGTCATGTCTGGCATCTTCTCGTTTCCAACTGTCAAGGAGCACACTGACTCCTGGGACTGGGAGTCTGCAAATTCAAACAGACCAGGGAGTCACTTCGGACGTTACCATCACACGGACAAAAAAAACGACTGAAAGCAGATCACTTAAAGTTGAGTCCGAGAGCTGGACGAGCTGGTGTGGATTGTGTCCCACCTTTAGTGTTGGCCAGCTTGCTGTTCTCTTTGGTGTTGCTGAGCTCAGCCTCGTAATGGGCTTTGGACATGTTCAACCCCACGCGTAGTGGCTTCATATAGTTGTCCTCAATTTTATAAAGCTCAGTCCAGATCCCTGTCTGGAGACGTTTAACAGTTTAGCACATGCTCTTTCTCAGAGCAACTTGCAGTTAATGAGTGGCTCCTTTTGTAGTGGACCCCCCTGTGGGAATCGAACCCAAACCCCAGGCATTGCAAGCACCATGCTTATACCAACCCAAGTATATGAGTAGAAATACTAACACGCGGCCACGTGCTATTAACCCCATGAAGTCCCTGGCAATAGTGTAAACTGTGTCAGTCGTTCCCGGTCGAAAGGAAACCCTTGTGGTCATTAAACATGCATTCTTCCTTTCTGTAGCTCACGTTTTGTGGTTGTGAGGTGGTAGCTACCTGGTTCTCCCACTCTTTGTCTCTGAGAAGTAGATAGCGCAGGAGGCTCAAAGACTCCATGATCCTGTGAAGCACAAACGGGTGTGAACGTGTCACAACACGATAAACAATAAAGCCCGTGTTCACAGCCAGCCAGCCCGGATTTCCTTTAATTGGTATATTGACCAATCACATCAGATCTACATCAGAGCTGATCAGATGGGTCAAATGGCCCAAATCCTTTACAAATGATCATAACCGGTGAAGAAACTGGGCTAAGTAAATCAATAAATGAGTGTAGTGACTAGAGCCTGGTTGGTGCAGCGGACTGACCGGTCCAGGTTCTGTAGAAGGTCCGTCTCAGGACCCTGGGGCAGACACAGCACCTGACGCAGAAGAGGGAGCAGGTGCGCCCCAAGGAACCACTTGTTACCCTTCTCTGGCTAAGGAGAGACACGTACATTTCAGTAGGCACACGGCACCATTTTAAAAAGGGACACTTTTTTTCTTGCATTAGAAACTGAAAACCGTTTTAATGTTTGTCGGCCACGTAACACTGGCGCAACCCATGGGAGCCTTACCTTTAAAGCAAGGTCAATCTGGTTTCTGATGTTCTTGACGATGTAGCCCTCTACTCCTGCATGGTGACTTGTCCTCAGCATGCACCTGAAATACAGAGTTATGACAAGAACGTGACCATCTTACAGGGTGTTGTTGGGACAGGAGTGACCATGTCGTTTTACCGGGGGTGAACTTACTGGAAGAACTTGTATTTGGCTTCTGTGTCAAATTTATCGACGCTCAACTGCAATACTTTAAGTCCTTTTGTTCTCTGTGAACAGAACATTTCAGACGTTCCATAACAAAAATATACATGTTACAAGCACAACCCCCTAGATGACACAGCTATCACAGCATAAATGTAATATTTACCTACCAAATGCTGAACTGGACACATGGTCATGACTTTCACCAGGTTCTAAAATGTTAAGGAAAGAAAAATAAGAAAAATTGGAATTCACAGGGCAAGATGAGACAGATTATCTACTGATATCAGTTGTTCTGATTAAATGGACAAGTGTTTGCCACAGCATTTTGTATAGAATGTCTTGTTTTACCTGAGGGACACTAAAAAAGGATTTGAGCTCCAGCAGCTGCACTGGGAGACTGTTGTCCACAACTCTCACCAGAGTCTTCTCATACAGGTCCTGATGACAAGAAAACAAGCAATTTATTTGTTGTAGAAGCGCGTGGCATCCCAGCCATCAACAGGAAGGTACACCATAAGATGTACTGCTCAAACTCAACCCCAAACAATCAATCCAGATCAGCTTTTATACAGCGTCCATTCTACACTGAGTAACATTCTAGGTATGTGTAAACATACTTGAACAGCTGTGAACAGCTGTGCTTCTGATCACTGGCACCCTTCCAAATCTTAAAACAGAGGATACTTACCAATCCCTTCTGTATCCTGGTTTCTTCCGTTCTGTGAACAAAATATATCATTTAGGTTGAGACCATCAAAATGCACATCTTCAGGACTTTGTGCACGCCATTTTATTAGGTACATCTCCATCTTCTGCACTCACAGTGAGTATCATGGGCATGGGTTAATATATAAAGTTAACCCCAATTGTACCAGGGTCACAGTAAAAAAACGTCTGATCCCCTGACAGTGACCCCAAGCCTCCACCCAATGCCGCTAGCTAACAGACAGGAAAATAACGGCATTGGACAACAGTGGTGCGGAGAACGGCATCTCAGAACGCACAACTTCTTGGCGCTTGGCACGAATGAGTAACTGCCGTGGATGAACCCACCGGGTTCGTAGAAACGACTACTGTGGGCATGCGATCATCAACACTGGACAATGGAGGAGTGGATAAGCATTGTATGGAAAGTCAAATCCCAGTTACTTACAGTAAGCAACATGAGTCCATTGTAATATATTTCGGTTGAGTTTCAGTTTCTTTTCTAATCCAGTAAAGTGTTTATTGATGACAACTTTCCAAGTAAAATACAAAGGTATTTATAAGAGGGAACTTATTTGTGACCTGTGCAGGGTAGTCATTTCAAGATGAATAACTGTTAGCTTAAATAGACCAACAAAAGTATAATGTACTTTGTTCTGGAGACAAATTATGTTTCGAAACAATACCAGATATATTCAATAAGGAAGTGAAATTAATTAAATTAATTTACCTGCTCAAGAAGAGGTTGATGTGTTCCATATTACACTGAAGAACAAACACTGGGCTGTGTGAAGACGAGAGTGACAGAACCATTGAAATAGAATCAATAAAACAGGCTTGGAATACATAACCCTGGCAACTTCGTTGTTAAACTATTCATTATATTAATATGGTTAGGACAATCAACACTTTCAGCACTGTGAGAGCTAACTATTGTATGCAGAGGCATACAATGAATTTAATTTTTTTTAAACTTGTGCGCCAAGTGCAATTGTGCTTTCAGAGCATTGTGAACTGAACCCACACTGTTTTTATTCCTTACCTGAAGACCGTGGGGAAACTATCTATGGCAATGTGATGGACAAACAGCAGGTAGGCCAGGCTGGCTAGAGACTCTTTGGGGTAGCACACCTCTTCTTCCAGAAAACCGTGGACCTCTTTCCTGTTCAGAAGGCCATGACACAGCAGGTCAGAGAGGGTCTCCCCGATGCCTGACAAGATGCCCTGCACAACACACACATACACACACACAAACATACACTTTATTGGTAAGGCCATCCCCTATAGAGTATTAACCCTAGTTGTATTATGTTTAAATCAAACTTTTCAAGAACAGTGTAAAAAGACAGCCTGTTTCCAGAGTGTTTTTTGCTGTATTGACACATTTAACCAGCTCAATTGTTTGTTTTTTATATGACACTGAACAGACCTGGAACCAGGCTATGATAGGAGCAATCTAAGTTGGCTTATATTACCACAATCTCTGTGGCAAAGTTTCTGAGGGGAGAGTCTTCTAGGGTTTCGGGATCCTTTAGCTGCACCTCAAGGAGAGGCTCATGGAGACTCTTCATACAGCTAGGAAAACACACACACACACACAGACACTTTAGACCTGGTCATAAAACATGTACAAGCACAGACAGCAACGCACTGTACTTGAATGCTCATCTGCAAAACTATGGTAGCATAGTGTATTCATATATATATATATATATATATATATATATATATATATATATATATATATATATATATATATTATGTTCATATATAAATAAAAATCACAAGGTGTTAACAAAGCTAAACATACAACTTCAGCAGCTCCGTTCTCAGCTCATCCTCTTCGGGCGTGAGCGTCCCGTTGGTGAATCCGTCCCGTCGGCTCCACTTGGCCTCCTCCGCGAAGGGCCTGACGAAGTCGAGCAGGGCGGAGCAGCAGCGGCACAGACGGAACACATCGTCCTCCTCCTGCTCCTTGGTTTGTGGCACTGGCAGCCTGGCCACCTGTCCCAGCAGGCTGGAGAGAGCCATGCCCACGGAGGAGGCCTTACGACCGCCCAGCCGCAACAGCACTGAGGGGCAGGACAGAGGGGAGGACACGGACTACGTAAACCGAGAAAGGTGTCGTAGGGCCCGGGGTGCCCATTCAGACGCCACATCCTGTTCCTCACCTTTCTGTAGTGGCTGCAGCAAGAGGATGACGGTCTCTGCGATGGCATCCTGGTGGGCCTCCTCCACCTGCTCCAGCAGGCCAATCAGCAGCTCTTTGGGACTGCACACCTGACCAATTACAGAGATAAATTCAGTGGTCATTCTCAAGGGGGCTTTTTGTACATCAAAACATCCTAAAACAGGTCGGCGGCTAGGCTAGCAAACAATTGCCTCATATAATCAAAATAACAATACTAGACAGATAGGTATAGAGAGTGTTAACCTACCTCCAGTAGGTGATTAAGGATGGCGAGGCAGTGAGGAAGATTATTATCCTCCTCCTTTAAGAGAACCTTAACCAGAGGTCCCAAAATGTTCCACCCCATACATCTTACTATGTTCTAGTAAAAAAAACATGAGAAGTAATGAAACTGGACTGTACTACGTAATAACTAACACATACTATAATTCATGGCCTAGAGTTTTTTTTTAACTGGATTAATCATGAGGTCAGAAGAAACTCAGGGTCCCGGTCATTCATTGGCATAGGATACCTTTCAGCTACTCCACAATCTAATGACGCAACACACTACATACAAATGAATACAACTGAATGAGCATGTGTACACAAGGTATTAATATTTGGTTCAGTTGTCAGCTCACCTCATTTTTCTCATCTACGACAATACTCAGAACATGAGCACTCTCTCCTTCCTCTATACAGGTACGTCCAGCGATCTGGAACATATCATAATCCTCAGTCCTGTAGTTGTCATCTCGGATGGCTTGCTGTTTATGACAGAGGGGTAGAGAGAGAGGGTCAGAAAATTAGGGAAAGAGAACTGTAAAGGGGCTTGGGTTGGTCTTTACAATAAAACCTCGTCCCCTAAGCTATTCCGCACAGCGTTTAACATGGAGAGGACGCACGGTGCCATCATCTAGCAATTTACACAACGCTCTAATGAAATCAATTCCCTGAGGGGGGCATTTATGACTTACACATCTCTGGACGACATCGCTGAGTTGTTCTAGGGCCATCCCTGCGGTCTGGAAGGTGCTGCTACAAAGGGGAACTTTTACCAATCACTCCTGTGAGGGAAACATAATTCTTTGTTAATACGAGTTATTTAACAACATGTTAGCATGTGAATCAAAATGATGTATCCTTCGTAGAACTAAGGAATTGTGACTCAAGGCAAAGTCATCTGCAACCTTCAGCTGATTTGATGGAGCGATCAGACGAACGAGCTGTTGTGGCTTCGGTGGCACCAAAAATAGATGCTATATCATGATTTTCTCTTGGTGTTACTCCATGATTAGTCATTTTACCTTAAATGGATTTTGTTCGTTCACACTAACTTAATCGCCTAGCTAGTCTAGCCTACAATCAATGTTTACAATGCATATGATTAGCACATTTGCAAGGAAGGAATGTACTCAATTCACATAATTGTTGTGGCAGCCTTAGGGCGAAAAGTCAAGATAACTAGCGATACCGACCCCCAATGACGGCATGCATGTCTTCATATTTAAGACAAATAAAAATGGAATAGATCGTTAAATTATAAATCGGTTTAATTTATTGGGGGAATTACTACTTACATGTTAAATACCGAAGGTTGTCGCGTGGGTTTCGGAAGTGTTTGGACTGCGTTGACCCTGAGTACTTGCCGTAGATTTAATACGTCACAAGTCAAAGTTGAAATTACTACAAAACAGTGGTCCAGCATGGAGTCACGAAAAAGAGTTGCTCGTTCTTCAAAAGCAAGCAAAAAGGGTTTGTTTTATAAAAACCGTAATTAAACTTTTTGCTTGGATATTATTAGGTCTCACTGGGTCCTCAAAAAGCGATTGAAACTGAGTTATCTTTATTCCGGGTATCATTGTGTTTATGTATACTGGCAGTTATCTAACTCACATAGCTAGCAACAACTGCTAGGTCCGTTGGCAACTGCTGTACTGCGAGTAGTATCCATAGTGGTCGGATATGTACTAGTTGACAACCTGGGCTCAAACACATTTCCCGTCAACAAAGGTTGTCCCAGTCAAATTAGTCATAATTCAGTTTCTCGACGTTTTGTGAAAAACAGATTCTTAACACGTTTCTTGATAAAGGATACCTTTGAATATGTTTGTTTCCTTTACCTGGCTATGTAACGTTGCTCAACTTAGGATGTCGTCAGGTAGATATACGATAACTAATAAGGATACAATTCCGCTCTTAGTAACGAACCAACATAGCTAGAAGTATTTTTTTTAATATCGTACTTAGCTAGCTACCTCTATTGTCAATTACATCTAATCTCCTTACTGTTTTGTCATCAACACTGACAATTTTCACCTCCGACAGATGGGAAAAGTGTCAAAGCACAGACAGCTGCAGAGGTAGCAAGAAGGTATTTTGATTCAAAAATATTTTGATCTTGGGGTGGACAATATTTGGATGAATGTGATTAACAATGATGTAGTTGTTGGTCCTATGGATTTGTGGCAATTATTCTTCGTCCACGTGTGACTGGTGCTGACGCTTGTTTACAACTGTCTGTTAGGACAGAGGCCATAAGGGAGACCCTTAGGAAGAGGGTGGGACTGGAGAAGAGGGCCGTGCAGGTGGTGGAACGTCTCCTGGACGACAGTGTAGATGAGGACCTGCTGGTTGAATGTGTGAGTACTGCAGACACTGTCTCAATTGCTAGTCAAACTGCAGTGGTGACGTATACAGTTTCGCAAGCGTGGAGCCTGTTGCCGATCACTGATAATTTTTTGTTCTTTACAAAGTACAGCAGGGGGATATTCTTTCTTTTTTGTCTGTGTTTTGTGGGGAAGGTGGTAACTATAATAAATTAATGCGTGGAGATTTGGAGCATTTCCACTTTAGTGTATTAGCAGTGGCCCACAGACCTTATGGAAAGATGTACCGTCACTGTGTGCAGTGACGCCGACAGGGGGGGACAACCGTGAACGTTGTCCTGGGCCCAGGCCTGGGGGGGGGCCCCATTTGGTTGGTTTAAATATAATTATTAATTTGTCAGTCAATGTTAGTATTCAGTACTATCGAGAAGGTTAACAGTTACTAAACAGAAGAACTGCATTGATGAAGGGATTCATGTTTTTTACTCTTTGCTGCTTTTTTTTATACAGCATTATGATTAAACCTTTTTCTGTAAAAATGGTTTGTTCTACCAACAGCCAATCAGAGTGATACCCTAACACCAACA
>JACXGI010002628.1:0-25481 GCA_016801175.1 Esox masquinongy
TATAACTAACACACTGAACTACAATCAGACAACCCTACCGCCTGTTATAACTAACACACTGAACTACAATCACTCTTCTATTTCACCCACAGAAAGCTGAGGTTCCACTGTGTTTCAACAGCCCACTGTTTAACAGGTGGGGATGAAAGGACAATGTTGAACTGGACGAAAATAATTTAGACATTTCTGAAGGACAGCGGAAGTGACATGTGGGTGCTATTGTTATCAAAGAAATCAACAGCTTTTCCACACCAGCACCTTCACTACAATGATAGGACTTATTGACTCTTAGAAATGTTTTCTGGTCATTAAGCATTAATCAGCATACAAACAGAAAACATAATTTTATGTCACACCGATACTGTGTCCATCCATCAAGTTATCAGTGCATCAGCTCCGTGAATATATGGTAATGACAAATTTCTAGAAAATCTGTTTTCTTGAGCTCTTCTTCCATTTTCTGCCCTCCATTCTTTCCTCCAGTGCATTAGCAGATCCGAGTGTGTCCCCATGTCTTGTGAACAAGGGATGAAAAGGAGAAAAAAAGGTCTGATGAGTTTGGCAAAGGCAGGACAGAGGGGGAGACAGATGGCATGAAGTCTGCGTGTCTCTGGCGTGGATCGCCTGGTGCTAAAATCCTCTTCTCTCACATTCCAACAAATCCTAGCAGGAGGTTGGGGAGACAGCCACCCCACTCTGGATCACCGGGGTTCTCTCTGCACCCCTCCTCGCCCCCCTCCCCCACCCCCGAAAGTCCCTGACCAAGGGTGTAACCATTCCTGATAACATAGACCCACACACACGCACGCACGCACACGCACATACGCACGCACGCACACACCCACCCACGCACGCACCCACACACACACACGCACATACGCACGCACCCACACACACACACACACACACGCACGCACTAACGTGCACACACGCACACACACCAGTGATGCATCTTCTCTATGTAACATGTACATGACAGGCCGTGTTGGCCTGCCATGATGATACAGGGATGGAGGAGGAACGACGCTGGCCAAATGCTGTCGGCACGGAGCTGGGCGAAAGATCATGCAGCGTAGAGTTTGGTGTGGGCCCATCCTGGGTCTATCCTGGGCCTATTCTGGGTCTATCTTACCACTGGAGTGTAAAATCTCATTGAATAAACACAGAGCCAAAGCACAGCAGCGAAGGACCTTACAATGCGTTTATGTGAGGGGGAAGAAAACATAAGGAGCTTCTCAGTGAGTCTCGCCGCCAGCCATATCCACCCCGGCTCCTGATAAGGGGAAACCCTGGCAGGTTACCCCAGACACGGGCCACACATGCCCTGCTCAGACTGCCCCATGTTCCCCACGGCCTGCCACTGGGACCACATGGACAGTGTGACTGCATAGTGACTTACATATACGAGGTCCCATGACTACATATATAACCGGCCCATGGTGAACACAGAGCACTAATAAAAGTTTATTAGCAATATTACAATACTTTTTATAATGTGTGTTATGGACCGAATATTTCTCCCTCTCCTTCTCTCTCCCTCCCTCTCCCTCTGTGCCTGTGTATAATATAATGTACTGCGCGACGATGTGGTACACTATCAATCTTTATCTCGGTCTTTCTCTGTATCTCTCCCCTCTCTCCCTCTGTCCTTCTATCTCTCTGTCTCTGTCTCTTCTATCTCTATGCCTTCTGCTCTTGCTAATGAATCGCTTTTCTCAGAATAGAGGATGCTGTGAAAAGGTCACGGGAGGTTTGAGTATCACATTACTGTTAATGATAATGATAATAAAAAGAGCAATCTGTGCCAAATCCATCTCTGAGCTTTCGTCCCTCCATATGGAATGTGATTTATCGGCGGTTGGTCTCATGAATTGCTTTGCATGATTGTAAGGAAGTGTGTATCTCATTATGATACAATATCTGTTGTTCATTTGTTGTTCTATGCTAATATGTATTGGGATGCATCTCAAAGGCTACTGTGATAAAAGATAGTGAACCATCTGTGCCTCGTTTTACACAGCCATCGTAGCATTAAGAGCGTGCTAAAGCCTGGTTCAGACACATAAGATTAGAACTGGCAAAACTGTCTCAAGGAGTTTTAGGAAGCATTTTTATCTTCTTCTAAAACGTTTCCAAGATTCAGCATCTCAAACCGTTTGCAAAATGTTACAACAAGACGGATCAGTTTAGCCAATCAGAGAACACAGCGCTAACGCTCTGTGTTTAGTCAAGCGGCTAGCCAGCCAGCTGAAACGGTAATTTATCTATTTATTTTGTAGCACTTTGTTATCCAAACTTGCTGATATTTATCTGACAAGTCACAACATGAACCCAGTATCTGACACATGGATTTCAGTTCACTCGCTTACTACAACCACCACAAGTTGCCTCTTCGTTTGAAAGCTTCAAGTCATTGTAAAGAGGGACTGTTACCATTTCTAGACAGCAGTTGTACCAAACAACATTGTAAAACAAGCTAGTTTAATCTTTTTCTGGTTTCACCTTGTCATCATATGAATCTGAAAAGGGCTTGAGAATCCTCTCACGATATATCTTTAGTAGCCTAGTCTTTTCCCAGAGCTGTCAGTTGGTAACATCACCACACAAACTCAGTTTTCAAATGATGGGTAACTCAACAATTTGCCTGCTTGAAAAGGCCTTCAGATGCTTTTTTTGTCCTTTCTGCATTTCTCTGCAAGGTTTCATTGCTGTTCCTGAATTAAAGTTAAAAATACATATTTTTTGGAATTTCAATTGCACATGCATTCTCTGAGTATTATTCTAGTTTGCAAGCTCCACCCTACACATCACCAGACATCTGTGAATGCTGAATGAATCTAGGCTGGTCTGGACTGAATGTGAACTGAGCGAGGACATCTGTAATTGGGTCAGACTTTCTACAGATGCCCTAATCATATTCCATAAAACAGACATAAGCTTAGCTACATAGCTTCTTTAATACTGTACATGTTCTTAAATCAATCTGTAGACATCAACACTAACAAATAGTTTAACTTCTAATGACAGCATTTGCCTTCTTTACAAATTACATAATGCTTTCAAGCCACAGTAAAATACACTCTGAAATGAACCTGGAATCAGCAACCATTGAGGATGCATATAACTGAATGCTCAGTTCGATCCGATCGATCTGTTCCATGTGTGGAAATTAGACAGACAATACTAATCCCAGAGTGTCATTACTTCACTGTGAACTCCATTGGTATCGACACATTGTCTAGCAATGCACTCGGCATTCTGCCTTGCACACGATTGTTCCGGAAGCACTTTCAACACGTGGCTGTCAGTGTTGCATCCGGTAAGATTGTAGTACTTAAGACGCTTTGAATCTGGGAAACCAGGCCAGTGTTCTGTGCAGAGCATCCCACACCACAGCCCCAGGCCTTTTCAACACCTCAACGCCAATGCTTTAGTCAACAGCGTTAAACACCACCGCTTAACTTATACTTATAAACTGAAAACCCCAGAAAAAGCAATATTCCACTGCACTAAACTTGGCTTAAGTCTGTGCTAAACCTGTAATTACAATAGACAAAAAGCTGTTATGTAGAACCTTGAATGTTTTTTTGTCCCCATTGGAAAACACTTTCAAGAATCCTTTTTGGTTCTGGATAAAACCCCTTTTGGTTCCAGGCAGGACACTTTCCGCAGAGGGTTTCACAAAAACATCTCAATCATGTTTGTTTGTTTTTAAGAGTAACTTTTCAAATCTTCAACTTGTCATATACAATGAACATTCCTAATGACTGTATCCTGATAAAGCCGAGTCAATTAAACCAAAAAGCTGTAATAGACAATATTAAATACAGGAACGTGACATTCACAGCCATCTCTGCGCACTCTGGTGACTTTCTTTCCCTCCCTGCGGCACAGAGAGAGCGACATGCTGGTTGGCCGTCCTTCCTCCCTGGCTTGGCAGACTGACCACACCCTAGTCCCAAGCCCGCTGGCACAGCTCTCACTCACAGGACGGAAGAGAGGCAAGGTCAACGGCCCCATGATGCACCTGTCCATCCCCGTCAACCCCCCCCCCCATACACACACACACACACGTTGATCAAAGGCCAGACCACCATTAGCTAAAGGTCAGTTAATCAGGCCAGCGGACAGCTCCTAGATGGGTCCTGTGTCATACGGGATGACCCAGGCTGGCCCGGCTCGGTACCATCCGTGTGTCAATGCCAGGTCCTCCACTCTGAAAGGAAGGAGGGCGTCGGCCACCTCCCCCTCCCTGCGCGGTGTCCACGCCTCCAGCAGGCAGCCCCTGTCTTCATTCACCACTGCTCCGCTTGATGTCAGCCACATTATACCACGTCATTGTCCCCTCTCGCAGATATTACCGCGTCCTCCCTAAATCAAAGGCCCCCGTTCTTAGAACCCAATAGAATCACATAATGGACGAGGTGCCTCACTCCTGCCGCAGATGATCACAGTGGCACAATTACAGCAAATTGCCGGGCCAGAGCCGTGGTTTCACATTGCGCTGATCTCCGCTGAATGGCTGCCTTATTTGATTTACATGAATGCATACTGCCTGTGAATGAATGGCGGATAATTGTGGTTCTGAACACAGACAGCGTCCTGGTGGATCGGTTTCCTGGGTTGTCAGGGGCATCGGTGATGGAGAGGGCTGAGGCGGCCTACGACTACGGCAGATGACTTTATTTGCATACACACATACACACTCTCTCTCTCTCACACACACACACTCACACACACACACACACACACACACACACACACACACACACACACACACACAAACAACAGTTATGCAAGGGTAAACACACCTCGCACATGGTCGCACGTTGTGGATACACACAAGAACACACACAAATAGACAAAGTCACGCACGCACGCACACACGCACATAGAGCTGTTGATTGTCTCTCACTTCTGTCAGGTTGTGTTTTTCTCCAACCACGGAGACCTCGTCCTGGGAAATTGAGCAATTTCTGATTGAAAACAGTGACGATAATTAGAGACACTCACTATTCCTAACCACTTGGCGCTACATTAGCATGCAAAGCTGGCAGTCAACTAATCTGGGGTAAAACGTTTGTTTCCTTAATTGCCCTCTTAGGACAAAGGGGGGGGGGTGGGTGGGTATAGTAAAATGTTTACGTTCTCCTGTTAGAATGGAGCCTGGTGTGTTCAGGGGACCAAGCTCCCTCAACCCAGGGGTTAAACTCCACTAATGGGCCACAGACGACACAAGGGGCATACGCACGCACGCACGCACGCACATGCACACATAGACATGCAAACACAAACGTGCACATACACACACACACACACACACACACACACAAGCATGTTTACACTGTTGACTGCCAATAAAAGCGGCCTATTCGCTTATACCATCAGGGTCCTTGACAACACACACACATTCACACACATAGGCATACACACTCAGACACACACACTCAGACAGACACGTAGACACAGTTTGGTACACCGTGCATCTATACTTGGGCGCAGAGGCATATAAATTGAAAGACAGTGATTGACAATCTGACATAGAAGTAATCTCCCAGTCGTATTGCACGTCAGGAGGCAGGTCAATCTGCCGTGTCACTGTCAGGGTCCTCGTTCCTCTCCATCCTGCCCCCCCCCCCCCAGCTTCACTTACATCGGTACGACACCACCTTCTGCTGCTGTTTCGTGACACTCTCTTCTCACCTTCAACTCCCACCAGTGGATTTCATCATGTTTCCCTCTCAGCGTTCTTTAGCAGGTTAGGAATATTAGCCCCCACTACTCTGTCAGGTATCTATGCGGTGGTCTACTCCTCCCTATTGAGTTCCTCCCTTCAGGAACCACTGACAATAAAATATTATATGATAATGTAACTAAGTGTTATGTGTGCGTAATTATGCTGTAAAACGTTAGTGAATGCACTCAGTTATCCTCTCCTTGTCACTTCAGATGTCAAAGTGTCATTTTGCATTGCTGTGTACAGTGTAATTGCATTGCTGTGGCCTCCATTCACCTGCCTGGTACATGGTGGTTAGTCTGGAATAATGTCACTTTCTGTCTGACACAAGTCCTTCTCAACAATCTCTGTTCTACACATGTATAGATGATGAGTCTACACAACACCTCAATCATGATGAGTCTCTACTCTCATCTCAGTCATGGAGTCTCTACTCTCATCTCAAACATGATGAGGTTGTACTCTCATCTCAAACATGATGAGTCTCTACTCTCATCTCAAACATGATGAGTCTGTATTCATCTCAAACATGATGAGGTTGTACTCTCATCAGAATCGTGAGGAGTTGGTACTGTCATCTCAATCATGATGAGGTTGTACTCTCATCAGAATCGCGAGGAGTCGGTACTGTCATCTCGATCATGGTGAGGTTGTACTCTCATCAGAATCGTGAGGAGTCGGTACTGTCATCTCGATCATGGTGAGGTTGTACTCTCATCAGAATCGTGAGGAGTCGGTACTGTCATCTCGATCATGGTGAGGTTGTACTCTCATCAGAATCGTGAGGAGTCGGTACTGTCATCTCGATCATGGTGAGGTTGTACTCTCATCAGAAACGTGAGGAGTCGGTATTGTCATCTCGATCATGGTGAGGTTGTTCTCTCATCAGAATCGTGAAGAGTCGGTACTGTCATCTCGATCATGGTAAGGTTGTACTCTCATCAGAATCGTGAGGAGTCGGTACTGTCATCTTGATCATGGTGAGTCTTTATTCTTATTTGAATCTGGATGAGTTTGTCATCAGTCCCAACTCCACTTCACTCCAATTGTTCTCCCTGCAGCCCAGGTCCAACTCAATCTTTCACCATCTTCACTGTAATAGAGTGTATATGATAGACTATGTGCAACTGTGAGCTAAATAATCTATTATCAGCAGATCAATAGAATGTGTGTTCTGCTCTCCAGGCTCTAACAGAACATCTATTCTCTTCTACACACTTCTATTTTGACAATTACTGCCATGAGGTATGGCAAACAACATTCTGGTGATCTCTCTACCTTTCTATGGAGGGAGAGATTTTAACGATTGGACTGGAGGATCCATAGCGGCAAGCTCACCGCTCCTGCTCATCCTACACAAAGTGACAGCTTTGTTTTAGAATCAAACAAGAACGTGAGATCATACTTAAACATACAATAAATAAACAGTATTGTGGTGTATTCTTAAAACTGGATCCAGTTAGTGCAACTTTAATGTGTTTTCTGGAACCCGGGTTATATATTTTATTTTAGTAAAATATGATTGATCCCCATACGACAGCCACGAGCCAAGCAGACAAAAACACATGATTGCAGCAGATTATCAACAGTTTACAAGTTACACGAGTCTAAGTTACGTCGGTCTCACAGAGAGATACATTTAAATGCCTGACGGACACCGAGGACAAAGAAAAAATATATAAGCATCAACATTATATAATAAGTGAAAATGTTTCCTCAACATAAACACAGTTTTAATTGGTCACGTAAAAAATACATTTTGTTTTAGGATTTTTACCAGTCTCAGTATTCATACGTATGTTTAAGACTACAAGGATATTAGGTCATTTCAGGACACCAAATTGGATTGGCAGAGACGAATTAGCAAGAAAGTATTTTTTTTTAGCAATAGTGCAACCTATGATTTAATTATGGCCTACATATTATAACAGTCAAGATCTAGTTTAAGTGTATTTTCTAATGCATTAGTATTGCATTTCTGCATCGAATAGCCTGGCTGATACATTGCATGAAAAATTAGGACAAATACGATATAACTGACGATTTAAATATATATATATATTCGAATTCAATTATTGTAAAGAACCATATAATATCTTCCGGCAGAAGATTTTTTTCCATGTCTTGTAGGTCACAGGTGCACGAGATGTTTGATTGACTCCCGCAAGTCTAGACGGAAAAATACAAATATATCAACAAGTGTAATGTTCCTGTAAGAATGTTTCTGTTCCGTTACTTAGAACAATTGTTGTATATACATGTTGCTCCATTGCACCACAATCCAAATTCAAATGGTTTCAGGAAGTTGGGTGAAACCTTTAGCATAGCTTATAACCTTTACACTCTCACAGTTTCGTTTTTATTTTGACAGACAAATGGGGTAAACCATTTTTCAACGTGTTTTGAAAAGGAGTGAGTGAATGAAAGAAGTTTAACTTTTTAAGTTATAACTTTTTTTTACAACAACTTAGAGGTGAAACTTGAGTGCCACAGGTGAAGAAACTTGAGCTAAGTTCATCACTGTTAAAATCACATAGCCAATTATTTCTTAAATTGTTAATAATTATAATACCCAACTCTCTTTAATTACCATAAACCATTTAATATATTAGAATGCTTAATTCATTTAAAAGCCTTTAATTTTAATTTTAATCTAGTTATTCTTTTGTTGCCGTAATATCACCGTATATACCCTACCATGTTCACCAAAACCCTGTCACGGTATTTTAAGCTCGTTTCAAATCATCCACATAAAGTGATAAGAAACTAAGTAATGAGTCATTTATGAAACATACTTCCGCTAATTGTGATATCCTATCTCAAATTAATTTCTCAGAGCCTTGCTATGTTTCAATCATTTTCTGCCACACTATTATCAGACCTCAATTATAGAAGTAGCCCGAGTGGGCAGCTAAAACGCGGATGTATTTTTCTTTTTTAGAAATGTATTAAATTGTGATGTACAAATGTAACGTTATATTTATACGCATAAAAATATTAATATAAAAAACAGCAACATTCAGGTTATTGTAATTTCGAAAAAAGGCGGATTTCAGGATATAAAGTGGTTTAAAAACTTTATTCTGTACAAGATCACAGCCTGAGAATACATTTCTGAGACACCTAAATCATTTAGCTAGTTCTTGTTTTAATATTTCACTTATTTTATTTATTTATTGTGTTATCCTAAGGCGTGACTTCGTTTAGTGTCTTTTCAAAAAGAATAAAAGATACGTTTTCAATGTATTTTTTGCGTATCTGATCAATTGTTTCTAACCTATTGGAACCTAGTTGTCTTGGGCACAGAACCTTATATCATTCACATTTGAGCAATGAACCATGTTTGATCATTTATTGCATTAGTTTAAGGCTAAGGCCTAAACACAATGAAACCAAGTCTAAACACATTATTACCTAATTTAATATGTCGAAATGTTTAAAAACGTTTCATATTTTATTGCAGACTATTAAAATGAAATAAGAAACGTCACACTCACGCAAACACACGTATGCCTCTTCTTACTGAACGAATATTGAAACAATTTCAGAACAATTCACTCTGCTGTATTTAACTTGATTTAGCCATTTACCTCTAAAAGGCTATTTGTTATTCGATCCCTCTTCAGTTTGACAATGTAATCACATTGCGTAGCCGAATATTAATTGTCAAGCAGTTGATTCCCTGTTCATATTGATATACAGAATATATTTATCGTGAACAAATAAACCTGATGGTGTAATTAAAATGCTACAAATAAGCAGAGTTTATATTTTATTTTTGTCGAAACCCGGAAATAACCTTTACATGAGGCAATTTCAATTTCCGTGTGATAACGGATAAAATATTTAGAGTGTTATACCGTCCTACTTGGACCGAATCTTCATGGGTGAAATCGGAAATGTTGGTTTTCAAATGAAGTCGCATCACAATCCAGCATTTGCCAGGCACCGAGAAAAACTCATATTCAACAACAGGTACTTTTTGACTACCTATTTCCGGTTGAAATGTTAGTTATTCTAAGTAATGAATGGATGTAACCCTTCCAAGGAGAGTTAGGGCCAAATGGCTTTGGAGGAGGCTTGAATCAGTCCCTGTGTGTACACTGAGGTCCAGTGTTCTGGCAACAAAGGGGGGCTAATCCACGTAATTTACACAATGCATAGGGCCGTGTTTACATGGTACGCTATAGAGGAGGGCCTCATCTTTTTTCCACCGGACATAAATGCTGAAGAGGTGCATCGCCTTCTTGTGAAAAGGGGCCTTTTCGGGGAGATATGTGGCGAAGCCTGCAGGAGCTTTAAATCAATCCCATTGTAACTTTCTTTTGGTTAAGCTAGTGTCCTAAAGAAAGCTTCACCACCGAGGGACGAACCATTTCCAAAAAACCTACGAATATAGCCCGCACGTCTGGTCTAGGCTACCTGTTCATTTTGTCTATATCTGTAAAGTCATTACTTGAGCTAACTAGTAAATCCGTTAACACAAATAATTTGACAGACTCAATTTCAGTGCTAAAACTTAAAATGATAAAGTTACATGAGTACTTTTAAGTTAGAATGCTTTATTGTTTGTGTTTTATAAACTACAAATTATTAGCCCTAATTAGTTTGTTTTGTGTAAAATGTTCCAATACATTTTTTTATTGTGTTCTTTTTAAATTATATGTCACCTTTACCCACCATATCAGGCGTCATCTATCCAGCGCCGAGATCCTTCCTCTGGCGTAGCTGGACGAAGAGCTGTAACAGTAAAGAATGCTGCATTAGTCTCTGTACATTACTTAACACGACAACTGGCTTATTGTAGAACATCAGTTTGCCAAACGTTTTGGGTATCCGTTCATCTTCACCAACTTAACCTCATACGAATACAAACTACACTTAATTACTTTTTTCCCGTCACGTGGCACAATTAAGTATTCTTAATAATTATTAATGAATACACTGATAACATTGATAAAACCAAGTGTATGTCACTCAAATATCAACATAAATGACTACTACTTGACTATTCTACCTAAAAACATACAATCAAGTAGGATTATCGTATGTGTTAAATGTTAGATAGACTTCAAAGTATTAGCCTGAATTACATTAACTTCTTAAAACGAGATAATTTTATATTGGCAGAATACAAATAGTTATCTTCGGCTTCTGTAAATTAGCATCATAAATCTGTTAAAACTTTTGTTAATAAAATATTACAAATTGAAATCCTAGAAATGTAACTAAAGCATTTAAGGTTTTACTGAGCCTGTAAGTTTCGTTCAGAAGATACTTCACTTATAGCCCTACATGATTTTTCCTGTTCCGGATCTTTCATTTGTGGCAGATCATTCATTGTTTCAGTCTAAATGTTGGTATGTCAAACCATTAAATATGATTCAGAGTTTCCTGTTCTGGAATATAGATATCTTTCATATGTATGAAATAATTGGTGAAATTGGTGGGTGTATAGCAGCCTGCTTTTGCCAATCTATAAGAATGTAAATGATGAGGTCCCTATTTTAATAAATGTTGAATTGCATCGGGGGAAATAAATGCCCAGGCCATGCGAATTTTTTCTGCATTGTTCTACCAAGACAATATGAAGGAAAATATCTCAAAATGTGGCAATATTTTTCTAGGCCTTCAATGTGCCCCCGTATTTTACATTTGTGGATAGCTATATTCATTGTGGCAGTGAGAAGGAATTTATTTATTTCACATCAGATGTTTTTTCTTTATAGTCTGCAGACATTAGTAGTCCATGAGACACCGAAAACATAACATTAAACGGATCCTTTCTTTGAAAAGTGTAACTATTGGTAGTTGCATACTGTGTAAACGAATTGAAGCTCATCTGGTTCATGAGTGCCTGTATCTAAGTAACCTGTAACATATGACTGTACACGTGATATTATATCAGTTGTTGTATAACTCACCATGTAGGTTACAAAATGTAAAACGTTTCCCCGATACACAATGTTAAGCATCCGGTTTTTAGGCTGTACACGTGTTATTATATCATTTGTTGTATAACTCACCATTTCGGTTACAAATGTAAAACGTTTCCCTTGTGGGCAAAAGTGCATCAAGTATCTGGCTTCTAGAGGATTTATTCTCGTAATAGGGAAAGGTATTTTCAGTTTTTCACCACCCGCTCAAATAGGTACTCCGCAATGATAATTAAGTCTAATTGAAAACCTGACATTGTTCTGTACCAACCTAACTCGTACGAACATGGTGTGTTACAGGAAATATGAACATGGCGAAGGACCCGGGTTTGGACCGTGTGAACGATTTAACAGAAATGACCAATGCTAAAACCATCCCTTTCTAGTTTGGAAGAAACATATATTTAACCATCATATATATCATATATGGACAAATTGGACCAAAAGCCTTTATTTAGCCAACAATCATTCGATTAATTATTTTAATTAATACGAGTCTTTCCCCTGTTTAGATTCACAGGCATTTTAAAATGTAGCCTACTTCACCTCCATTTCATGTCTGTCTTTGGATTCTCTTAATTACGGTTTTTTCAGAATGAAGAGAGGATAATTATTTTGACACCGTCAGGTAAATTCCTGGGGTAAATTGAAATATTTTTCTTTAATCCCCACTAATCCCAATTCTCATGTGGCAGATATATCAAGGCAGACGTCACGTGGCGCTCTGGTTGCATCTCAGGTGAGGCTGGCATTGCAGGGGGGCACGAAGGATCTGTTCCTGTTTTTACAGGCATAAAACAAGATTATCAAATCATTATTAATCAAACGTTTTCTACCTGAAATTGTAAATTCAATTTAAAATGCATGTTAGCGAGTTAGTGGCAACTTGTATCGGTACGGCGGGTTCCAGGATTATTGAGACATTTTATAAAGATGAGCAAAAATTAGGCCTATAGGCTACAGTATAAAATAAATATGTCAAATACTGAGATATATTTTTATCAATTCATAATTACATAATTACTCAGAGAAAGAAATTTCCCAAGTGGTACTTTTTCTTAAAAAAGTAGGGGTAAAAATGAAAAAACACCTGTTTAGAATACCTTTCAATACCTCAACTTGGGCAAATAACAGCAGTAGTCTTTGTCTAAAGATTTTTATCTTTAGTTGACGAACACAATTGAGTTAACGAACACATTTGTAAAGATCTTAGACCATTTTTTCAATTGTTATAGACGCTTCAATTCAAACTGCAGGTTTTCTTTATAACCTTTTAGTGCCCCTAACTAATTTTGTGATTTCTTGTTGGACCTATTACCCAGCCTAGTTGCATTAACTCCAAGCAGGCTTTGTAGAGTTGAGGATTATGTTATGTCTTCCTCCTGGCCACGGCAGCAATTCATTTCATATTGCACATCCAACCTGTGAGTCTGATCGATGCATGTAAGGACAACTCACTCGACCTGTGACCTAAGTTAGCGTTTGCGGGCAGCTGATTCTGCACTAGGGAAGTACGATGAGACAAGGACATCCTTGATTATAATGCTGACCCCGCGTGACGCTTGTTCCAATATGCATCACCCTCTGGAGCTCCCAGGCAGACATCAACCAGCAGCACAGCCAAGGCTCAAACCACCACAAAACAACTCCTTAGACAGATGCGCCACCTGGCAGTGCGAATAAACCACTGGTTTTCAACAGGCTGGAAATCCAGGGGTTCAGACGGCCGTTGCCAAATGCAAACTCTGTGGCCAATTAACCGAATGTTTGTTGATTTAAATTTGCGCATGTGCTGTCTTGCTGGAAGATGATTCAGATTTGGCCAAGTTTGAGCCTCCTGTCAGATTCTACCAGGTTTTTGGCAAATTTTGGCTCGGTCTACCGACCAATCACAGACGTTTCCCTGGGTGTCATGTCCATCGAAGAACCAATCACTGTTCTGTAATTTTTGTTTTGTGATAACAGAGCAAACAGTTCAGCTGAGCTCTCTTGGCACTGCGCTGACATGCTTCATTAACGTTCGTTTTGATCAAGTTCTGTTACTACTGTAGCATGCTAGATGGATTATTGAAGGAACATTGCATTTATCATTGTTGGCTACTGGCTGGTTAACTTCTCTTTTTCTTTTACTGCGACGTAGCTAGCTCAGTTTAGACTGTATGCAATAGACAAGTGTGAGTTCACAATATCAAATGTCAGACGCCACATAGTCTTAGCTGAAATTAATGACAAATACTTTACTACAAAATGTTCCAAGCCTAAAGGCTAAATTCAAATGGTTGTTGAGCCAGGCTCAACGTATGCATTTTGAGCACAATATATAACCTGCAGATAAGGTTAGGAGTTTGCTAAACGTTGTGATTTGATTGCAAGTAGAGCTCTTTACTCATACATACCAATGGTTGACTTGGTGTTGAAATAAGAACAATTGCTTTGTCTGGGCAATTGTATTAGGTCTAGTTTAAAAATAATATAACTAGTTTTTGCAGCACAGAATATTTGTTATTATTTGAAGTATTTATTTGATACATTTTGCTAATCTTTATTAAATGTGTCACTATTACTCCACATTCACTGATTACATTTATCATAACAATACTGTTTTGAATGTTCTTTTTTGTGCTGCAGTACTGAGCATTCTACTCAATACATCTTCAGTGGGAACAAGGGATCAAGATTTGGTCTAAAGTGCATTACCAAGGCTTGAAAACATGATTCCATCTCGAAAGAATGCAAATATTTCGTAGCTAAACTTTTTGTAATCATGTTGATGTCACCAGATTGATTTTAGATGCAGTATAACGTTAACCAGCTAGTGTTAGGAGGTGTCCAACAAAATTTAGCTAGTGAACATCAGCAGCGCTAGCAATTTTTGACAGATTTTGCTATCTAATGAATGCATTGCCATCAAGGAGCATTTGATGATATGATACTGATGGCAAAATTGTTTTCTACTATAAACTACCCAATGTTAACAATGGTATTGTACTACCCGGGCCCTGTAGTGTAATTTAGACAAAAACGTGACTAGCCCCTGTTCCAAGTCATTCGCTATTCAGAACTTCTGGTCATCAATATGGCTGCCGCGTCTATAGAATGTTACTGACCATGGCCATGTTTCAACCAAGTGATGGAGGTGTAATCCATGAATACCATGTTGGCCAACAAGTCTATTTATTTGTATTTAGATTAATAAATCAACAGTATTTTGGGTTCTCAATTTCTCTTATTGCGTCGTCAGCGGTATAGATGAACTTTTATGACTAGAGATGGGAAGCGCACATGCCATCTTTGTTATTTTAGTTTTCATTACATGATATTTTGGCGGCATACCATTGTATTTGTTGCTGATTGGTAATTACAACATGAACTATTGATTTATGACATTAACTTTAACTTGGCAAAATAATAGTTTATTCTGTTTCGTTTACCTTGGAAGAGGTGGATGTTGCCGAAAACATTGTTCAAATTCGAATGTTATTCCAGGTTCAGTGTTTTGTCCGTGAGAGTGTTACATTATGCGCTCTGTTTGAAATAGCTTTATGTGTGTTTCTGGTAAAGTCTTCAGTTTTTTTTATTACGTTTGACGGGCTCCTCTGAATTCACCAGTATAACCATTCATATATTATTTTGTATAGGACTTCGGACATGTTATGTTTGATCAAAGTTAGAGGATCCAGATAAAAACAAAAGTTGCAAAGTTCTTGGACCAACAAACGAACAAGTTACAAAAACAATCAGAAAGTTGAGATTCAACAAAGACAAACCTGTCAATGGGTTTCTGTGTTAACTATCATATCCGGCGCCACTGAGGACTTTGTTTTTTAAACAGCTCCCACATCTTTATTCTTCAGAAATAGTATTGTCATCAACCAATTACCACAGAGACCAAATCAATGCATCCATTGAGGCTAATACTGTTGCTTTACAAATAGTGCTATGTGCAAATGGACAAGGCCTCACCACAGAAAAAAGTTGCAATTACACATAACATTCTAATACTATGTTTGTGCAACTACAAAGGACCCATATATCTAAAGAAATTGTTAAGTTAGCCATGGTATAAAACACTTCCTTACACAGCGTTGGCTAAGTAGAAATTGCAAGTTAAGAGAATGATACTGTAGGGTTCTGTGGAGCTCAGCATGGCAATTGCATGCCAGGGTTGTGGGTTTTATTCCCACGGGGGGCCAGTATGAAAACGTATCCAATCACTACTGTAAGTTGCTCTGGATAGCAGTGTCTGCTAAATTACTTAAATGAAGCCTAGTGTGTGGGGTGAGATGATAGCCTAATGTTAAACACAACAGTTTCTTCAGTACTTGCAAGAGAATATTAACAAAACTTTGTGACTTCCGTTCGTTGTATGAGTGTGTGTGCTTGGCACCCCCTGAATTTATCTTCTAAGCATCCTTCATTTGTAGTCAGCATAGGACATGAAAGAGTAAATCTCTGCTCTGGCTGTTCCTGTGTCACTCTTTGCAGGAGACTGGGAGAGAACAGTTGACGCAGATAGCATACTCAAACCGGATCTCTGGAGACCCTGGAATCAAAGAGGACCAAAGCTCACATTGAGAGCTCTTTATGCTAGTCACGACTGTGACAACAGAACAACCCAATATGTGAATGTCACTTTTGTCAAACCTAACTGAACACTGACACAAAGACTTTACAACCATTTTATGGCAGAAGGTTGAGAAACAGAAACACAGAGATCTGTAGGTCAACTCAGGCCTGCTTCTGGTTGGGATTTGATAGATTGATTTGGTTGACTGACAAATATTTGTTTGAAATCACATTGACGAGAGCGGTTAATGTTGAGAAAGCAGGGCTTTGAGTTGGTTTCTACTCTTCAAACGTCTGTATTGACAAAAATAGACGTAGTCAGAAAGTGTAACTTCTACAGACCAGTCGACTGACAATGACACAGCTTGAGCTTGAAACTAATCAATTCCCAAGCCAACATTGGCATACTTAGGACAAAAGATAACAGCACTTTATTTTATAAAAATCCTGTCTGATTTGTCGAAGCTGTCAAGTTTTATTTTTTGCATAGCAAGTCCACCTCCCCCTCCTAAATCCTGGTAGGGAGAGGAGGGAAACTACACATGAAACCAGTAGTGTTCTATTTTATGGTGGGTTTTAAACCTTTTCACATCCCCAGTTGGGTTCAGTCAAGGAAGTAGCTCTAAACTCCAACCTGGTTTTTCTTGTTGTAAGTATGCCAATTCAACAGGTCTAATAGTTGAGCTTGTCTTCGGACACTATTTCCAAGGCGAAATCGTATACCCAAAGCGCTTTCCTCTTCAAAGTTGTCTCCTGTTGTGCTCTGTGACCACAATAGTGTCAATCTTGTGTGTTCAAAGCCCCATCTCTATGTCAACTTTGAGTTGCTGTCTATACATCTCTCTTGAAAATACATTTGAGGCTTTGACGGCTGGCCTGGAAACACAAGTAAAAATTGTAAGAAATAAAAAAAAAATGTCTTAATTAATGTTTCACTTGATAACGATTCCAGTTGTGTAGACATTAAAACCAAGTTAATATAAACATTTAGGGTAAAGCAGTTGAAACTACTAAAATGTATTCAGATTTTAGACAACCTTTGCAAGTTTCCTCAGTATATCAGTATTGATTAAAATGCAGTTAATGAATATTAATAATAACACATTTATACAACAGAGTTCACTTTATGGGAAACAGTGTGCATTATAATATCTGCATCAGAGAAAATATTCATTAAAATGCAAATGTTGTATTGACAAATTGATATTATGGGCAATTTCTGTGATCAAATAGTGGTTTATATATCCAAATATTTGTTTTGCATCAATTTTATCATGTGATCATGTTTCCTGAAGACCCAACTGATTAATATGACATATAAGGACATTGGGTGTCAGAATAAATGAAAAACCCTCCCAAATTGCAATCAGACAGATCTGACCTACACAAAAGCAAACGGAAAAGCTGCAGATCAACAAAGACCAAGTGATTGGGAACGTTCGACTGACAATGATCAGATGAAAAGAGCGGCGATCTCAATAAACTCGTCATTCAGCCTTTCAAGGTTCAATCATATCTGAGGTGTTTTGCATAACTATGAACCCTGCGTTTCTAATCCTCAAAGGGTCCCAGTGCTACTTGGCTTTGCACTGTAGTCATTCAAGGTCGCAACCCGGCAGGAAATATGGGCTGCCATGGCAACGCAAAGATGGCTTCTGAGGGCTTAGCATAATTCTTCCCTAATAGAAAAATAACAGCGCCAAATCCCATCCTTAGTGAACTGGCTTATTTGATGGAGGCAGACTCCCACCTGTGAAGCACATAGATACCACACCCATGTGCAAAGACCACTAGGAGATGAAAAAAGAGGAGTAAGCGATGGGGGTGGGGGGGGGGCTTGGACCAAGCCAAAGGATTTCTCTTTTCTGCGGCTGAAAACATCCCCAGAGTATCTCAGACTAGTTTGAGCACTTTGAGAGAGAAAATACAAGCCAAATGCATTGTGATAATACTTACCTTTGAAGAGCTTATGCTTCCCACTCCCCGTAAAATCTAGTGAAGAACGAAATCTGCTCACACTGGCAGTGAACATTCAAGAAGTGTTATTTATGAGTTTGATTGAATACAGCCTACACAAAATTATAATAAAAGAAGTTATCGATATCTGAAAACATTTTACTGATGTACATTTATTTCCCAGTAGTCTTATAGCTGTATTTTTAAAAAGGGCCACCATGGGCCCAATATATTCTCATGTTTAACTCAGAATCACTTAAGCATAGTTTCCCAGTCATAGATTAAGCTTAGTCCTGAACTAAAAATCAAGCTCAGTGGAAAAACTCCATGGGAATCTATTTTTAATCCTTGGCTAGGCTTAATCTGTGTCCAGGAAACCACCCCTTAGAACTTAAGTTGACTGTCTCGTCCGTGAGATGTCCTCATATTCTGTCATGAATAGCTAGCTCTGTGTGTGCTTTGGGGTTAGAAACGTCATTTACTTTTCCCTGACTTCTGTGAATCGATCGATATAACGCAGTCATGCTTTGCTGCATTGCATGGTATTTCTGGTGTGGGCAGCTGTTTTTTGAAGGTCTCTGGTCACAAACACTAACACTGGGACCTGAAAGTTGGAGGAACAAACTCAGAAACACATTATTCAAACTTAGTAAAGATGGAAATGAGAGTGAAGTTTTGTTTGATCATGCACTATACACTAAGCTTCAACATTCATCAGAAAGTTGAGTACCACTATTTTATTGTATATACAAATTGTATATACAAATGTTATTTTAAGTATCTGTTTAACAACGCATTTCTATGCACAATAACAGTAAAATCCAAAACTATTATGTTTCTGGGAGACCTATGAAGGCCCTAACAGCAATTCAATGTTAGTATGAATCCCAAAGAAGGGCAAAGACTTCAGGGTTCCCACTCAAACAAACAGAATAACCTGTAGCAGGAGACTCACCACCGACAGAGAGAAAGGCACATTTACACTCAAGTTGCAGTGAATGGAAGTCGCACTGTTTCTAAACTATGGTTTTTCACGTATGCTTATAAACCTACAGTACCATGGACACGCTTACCCATTCACTTGACAGGACGTGTCCAAAGTTTTGACTGGTTCTGTCACCTCGTGGCTGGGACTGGAATTCTGTTTCTGTCTTGTATGTTGAACAGAGGAACAAAGTGGTGTACTGTGGAATAGACTTAGTCAGGTCATCAATTAGCCACATCTGAATCTGCCTTGTAACTTTCTCCCATCACTGTGTCAGAAGTGATTATGAAATATCTGCGCCCCTCGCCATCTCCTCCTGTTTGTTGCCAGATAACATTGAGATGGAACCTCTCAGTGTGTGAATTGCATTTTGATGACGGAAGCTGGGGAGGGAATCAATTACAGACACACTTGTGGAGTGTGAGAGAGGCAGGCAAGTGTCACCAACTACACCGGTACAATGTGTTCTTATGAGCTCTTACGCTACGTGCACACTGCCTGCTCACTCAACTCGCAAATTGCTCAATCTCTGGCAAGCTGTCGCTGAGCCCTCCCTTAGCGCGCACCCTGCCCTCTCGGGCAAGGCGTCTTCCTAACGTATGCCAGCCACAACCAGTCAACCAGTATAGGGGAAACATCAGTCTCAGCAATTATTATTATTATTATTATTATTAAGTATTTACTATTTGCATGACTCCACTACTAAAATGTATTACAATTTGTTCGAATAGCAATTTTGTTTTACGTAATGCATGTATCACTCACTCGTGATCCCAACGAACTCTGAAATCTTTTTCCATGCATCCATTTTTAGAATTATATCTCTGTATGAAGCTAGAGACGCATCATAAATAATGGGGAAACCAGACACCGTAATAATATGTTTATCGTTCATTTTTTGAGCTAGTGAGCGAGTTTTAAGTTATCGAGTAAAAAAGAGAAGGGACTTCAAGATGTAGAGAACATCTACCCTGCCATTGGTTGTTGCTGGAAATTAGCATAAAGTTGAACATTTCTCAACTCTCAACTGTCGCTGCAGCTGGGAGATTTTGTCTCCGAGAGTAGCTCCGCCCACTGTTGCCGGGATTCACTGGCTCTCATTGGAAATTAATGGGAGCATGTTTCTTTGTAGCGCTAGCGAGCAGGCAGTGTGCATGGGGCTTTAAAGATGCAGTTTGCACGTTTTTGGCCACTGGTTGTAAAACTGGCGAAAAATGTTGAACCAAAAAGGGTCCACAGAAAGATCGTTACTATGTTATTTTCTGTATGTGCCGATTTGAGCCCTGTGTCATTAAAATCACTCTGAATTTTATGGCTAACTAATGTAGCATAGTAATTCTAATTATAGATTGTGCACAAACAAACAACCAATTACACATCCAGCCCAAAATACAGCACAGACAAAAACAAATATTTTGTTAATCGCAAAAGTCCCAGACTGCATCTTTAAGTGCTAATAAAATCACTGATATGTTAACATGATCCTTGCCTGACGATTCAAACTTAAAATCGCTCCCTGCACTATCGTTCACTACTTACCACAGTCTGAGATTAATTTACATAATGTTTAGTCATTTAGCGGGCTCTATTATCCAGTGCAACAACCGTTGCAGTCGTTTAGGTGATGTCAAAATGAGGACCAATCAGACAGACTCCGCTAATTTCTGGGGTCAGGGATCAGATTGTTTGATGATTTTCATGACTAGGAAGCCCTGCAGGAGATATTCGGATGCGGACACCTTTTGGAAAAGCAAGAGATGTTTTTGGCGCGTAGCATTTGGCCGGAACAAGGAGTTTAGGTAGCGAGATGAGAGATTTGGCCAAAAAAATGAAGACTTCATAAAATCTGTCAAAAATGTCTGAAATCAAATCATAGCAGTGAAACATAGTTTACTATAAGAGTCCTATAGCACGGTGCTGTTTTTTTCTTATACAGATTGTGACAGATAAAATATATTACTGGCTCTGCAAGTTCTTGGCTACCTGACTCAGCTCTTTGTAACGTTTCTAGAGTTCTGTTGGTTCCCTCTCCCGGTCGGTAACCCTCGTCTCTTCCTGCCTGGCTTAGTCACTCTACTATCTCTGTCTTTCTGCTACTATTACGGGGTGTTTAAAAGATACCTCAGCCTGTCTCATTCTCTCGACTCTGGGTAATCTTCTGTCGTTGTGCGGGATGCTCTCTTATTTGACGGCACTGTGTTCAATAACAGGTCAGGTAGTCATAGAGACACCGCTGAATTAGAGGAAGAGAATTGGCGTGTATTAATGCATTTCCGAACGCTTTAGAGAAATAGATGGAATGCTTTTGGGCTTGCTGGAGCCTAATGCTTCAATCAATAATAGAATAATTGAGTGCGGGAGCAGTTTAAATTGTGATATCTTCATTGCTGTCAACAAGGAAGTTATCTAATATTCTCCTATTTTGTAACTTAACATCAGTACTGCTTTGTGTGATAATCTTAAGGTTGTCTTATTTTAAGGAGAGTTTTTGTTATGCAAACGTTAATACAGCGTTTTTTCCAATCCACCTTTCAGCTGTTAGGCTGAAAGATTCACACGTTCATAATTATATGTCCTTAATCTTACTTTTATCTTTTGAGTGATGTATTCGATGCGCGTCGTAGATTACCATTCAAAACGATTAAACGCTCTTTCCTCTGCTTTCAGAGACGCCAGAGTTGTTGCGGTTGCCGTCGTTTTGACAGCCTCTCTGCCCTCTTGATGCTCTCGGCTCATTGTTACGTCTTATTACTATTTGGCGTGGTGTCTTCACATCTGATGGGTGACGACAGTCATTATGGCTGTTCTGAGGGGTCGCCAAGGCCTGTGCAGTGGGCACACAATGACCGGCTGAGTAGCGGAGGAGAGTAGCGGGGTAATTAAATCAGCTATGTATGCACTATTGACCAACGAGAGGGCAGACTCCCCCCACTGTTTCCTGAAGGGAATCCCCCCGAATCTCTCCCAAAGCCTCCTGTTTCAGAGTGTTACACTGGGCACCTTTCCACTTCAAAGCCCTTCACTGCGCCTCGACTCAAGGACTCGCGTCTCCAAGAAAGAATGGCCTCTGCTGAGATATGGACACCGCTAGTCTGTTTTCTTTTGCTTGCGCATCTCTCTCCTCCCCCCGAACACCCCCACCCCGTCTGAGCCATATCTGAGGCTGGGAGGCTATCTGACGAGATCACACAGAGGCATGCGGGAATGTAAAGGCTGGGAGTTACTGTGTATCCTACCAGGAGCCTCAAAAGGGTTCTGTTAAAACGCGCTCAATATGCTGGTCAGGGCTTTCAAAGTGATGCACAGCCCCTGGCCCCGGCAAACTCAAAGGGCATCGGTGCTCGCTCAGTAAGGGGAATCTGGACCCCATTAATTTAATGAGTCCTGGGTATTAGTATGCCAAAGCCAACTGTGAAGTCGGTCTCTTTTTTCCATCTCTGGTGGAGTTTGGAAGGAGCGATCTGCCAACTTGGGAGTGACAAAGCAGATCAGGGAGAGAGATGTGTGCTTCTAATCTGAGATCAATTTCCAGCTGTCAGTCCTCGCCAGGCAGTTTCCAACAGTTAGAATCCGCTGAAAACACAGATTAGTAACGGAGAATGGACTGTTCACTGTCATATCAACCAAGGTCTCCTTGATTTGTAGCTTATATTCAGACCTGCATGTCTCCAGAGAGTGATAGAAGAGCAGCTAGAATAAAATAATGGGTCATGGCAAAAAAGAAAAATGTTCATGAAAGCATACTCCATTTTGTTTTTTGTCCAACCCAGACAAGCAGGATTATGGTGGGGAGTGACTCCTCTCACAAAATACCGTGTAACTCAGCATTTTCTCACAGAGAAACACAGAAGCGAGAGCCCGACGGACGGCTAAATCCGTCAGGTTTGACGTGCATCTGACATTCACCTGCAAGACATTAAAGAGACAGTGGAGTGTTGCTGTGTGCCGCTGCTGGACCTAATTAAAGACATAGTAACACAGCCCTGCTTGGACCCACTTCAAACAATCCTCTACATGCCAGGCTGGAGTCCCATCCCTGGGACGTCTTGGCCCGTCAAGGGCCCTCTGTGACCTGCTGCAGTCACATGCTGGGCCCTGGGTCTGACCTGAGGACCGGCGGGTGACCCCGGGGGGTCACTGAGCACGGTGGGGGGCACCTGGGCCTGCCTCACCTGTGTGTCTGCACGGCGAAGTGGGGCGCGGGGCTGACCGGCGTCAGTAACGGGACTCTGACTTCCACACCAAAGGGAGGGGGATTGGGGTCATAGGTGAAAGGTCGGAAGGAGGGGGTTTAGGATAAACGCGTCAGGAACATTGACTAAACATGATCAGAGAGACACATTTGCCCTGGAACGGAGGCAGAAACAGATGCCCTTTAGATGTTCTGAAGAAATGTAAACCCAAACTTATCGTCTTTTGAAAGGTTTCACTGAATGAAAGCCTTGACTAAATTATTATGACAGAAACTTTCATTTGTAGATTTTCTGACCAATAGCCACAAGAATTACAGCATAGATCATCAGTCAAATCATTGCATTATAACCGCATACATTAACTGTCTGATCACCACACTAATTAGAGGGCATCAATAATCTCACCCAACACATGGTTCAGTTGGTGCATTTTTGTAACACGTGTCATGCAAAATGTGAGAATTGTCACCGCAAAATAGAAAACTTTGGTCTGCTACTATCAAAAACAAATGCAGTGGAAACCTGGAGGGACTTTTGAATTTGCAATGACAGCGTTCAGCCTATAATGTCTGACTCAAGACAATTTTGAAAGGATCAGAAGTAAAGGATACATACTCAAACATACAACACTGGCAGAGCTCCAAAATCCATTGAGGAAAAGTAACCTATAATATTTTAAGACAAACTCTCTGAATGAAAGTAGGGATCTTTGAATCTCACAGACATTTTGTTTTCCATTTAATCTGTACATCAATAACTCAGTATAGTAGGTTACTATCGAGGGAAACATATGTTATCAAAGGTGTTTAGCAATCATCCATCACTCATACATTATGATGCAGTGTAGATCCTAATCAAAGGTAGTGGGATAAGTCAGAACTCTCATAAAGCAAAGAGAACAATTCTGACATCTCAAGCAACCCCCCAATTTCAACTTCTTGAGGTGTCAAAACTGAAGTGGTTCTGTCTTTACTCGCAGCACACAGTCTTTCTTTCTTGTTTTCCTTTGCTTTATTGATCTTTCAGTATTATGTTGTTACACCTGTATCACACTATTGTTACATTATTACCGTCTTTTGTAATTAAAATTGATTAAATCACATTTTATGCAACCTTCTTTAGAAGAGAAGCAATACTACTCTGAGAGGTTGGTTCTTGCTCACAAGACAGCATGATGTTTTCAGTTCTGATATAAATTGATGTGTGTGTTTGTGTTCCTTTTTTTTGCTCTCCTGAATCCACTGACAAGAAGCATTCACGTGTTGAATTGCATCAGCCTTGCTGAATGCTGTGTTTGATCACGGGAAATTATTCCAGTAAAGACCAAAGAAAAGTCTGTTTGGGTTCCAGATGAGTAAGTTACATATTCTGAAAGTAAAGAATCCAGGGAACATGTTTGTCTTTGGCTCTTTTTGGGGGTAACATTCACAACTGAAGCTAGATATGAGGTGCTGATATCTGTTTTCTTGTCACGAAACAAACATAGGGACCTGATGTTCAGAGCTACGAATTAAGAAATGCATTCAGTCAGAGTCATTCATTTTGTTTTACCATGTTAAGTACTGTATGTATTTTATAACACCCTCACAGTAAAGGCAGATACCTACACGCCACAGAAATACATTACAGCAACACGCCAAAGCAACATACCACAGACACGCCACAAAAATACACCACGGCAACACGCCAAAGCAACATACCACAGACACACACCACAGAAATACGCCACAGCAATACGCCAAAGCAACATAACACAGACACACACCACAGAAATACACCACAGCAACACGCCAAAGCAACATACCACAGCAGTACCATGCACAGACCTTCCGAGGGGCATGTGCTGAATCTGAAAAAGTGGGCAGAGTTGTCGGCTCACACGGATGGACGATGTGTTGGAGAGAGTGACGTGCGAAAAAGACGGACGACACATGCCCATCGGAGTGAGTGACACGCGTAAAAAAGACGGGCGATGTACGTCGCCAGGGCGGAAGGGCACATGTCAAATGGAAAGGAGCACTAGACAACAAAGGGGCATGTGCTCTGCACCGGTTGAGCCTTAACTGTCCACGTGCCTGTACGACGGACACACGCCACAGAAATACACC
>JACXGI010002628.1:25581-42252 GCA_016801175.1 Esox masquinongy
ACACACACACACACACACACACACACACACACACACACATGCCTCAGACACACACACACACACACACACACAGACACATGCCACAGACACACACACACACACACACACAGACACATGCCTCAGACACACACCACAGACACACACGGGTCTCTTGAAACAGGCTCTTGCTTCCCCCAATTAAACAGCTTGTAGACAGGGACACAAGGAGAGACATGCAGACTGTCTGCGTCGTCTATCTGCATGTCATTCAACACTTGGACCAGCCTCATCCCGGTTGGGAAGGCCTCACACAACAGAGCAGACGCAGGTCCACACAGGTAGCATCTAAAGAGAAGCAGCAACAGTGACCACAATAAGGCCCAGCCTCTGTGCTGGGTGTCTGCTGAGCGTCACCAGACCAGAACCAAGCGATACAAAGCCGCTGACTGGATTTCAGACGCTGGTGATACACTGTCTCCCAGAGCAGGCAGGTTTCTGTTGTGTAAAATAGTGCGAAGGGAACTTTCCTTCATGGCTAAATTCTCCAAGTAATCGGCTGAGAGAGATCGTGTGCGGTGCTCTTTCAGCTGGCCGTCGTGCGTTCTCAATCTTTTGACACGATTCACCGCCAGCCTCCTCCCCCTCCACCGGGCCTCCCCAAACTGTGTAATCAGCAGATGTTTTTTTAGAGGAGCACACTGTCTTGAGCCCCGGACCCTGCCTGCTTCACCAATTTAATTTTGGAGATCCCCCCTTCTCTCCCCTGGTTGTTCTGTCACTGCCCTCTGTGATGCGTGTTGGGTTCTTAATAGGCCCGGGAGACACAAAATGCTGCTTCCCTCAGCACAAGTGGTTTCTCTGAAGGATATTCAGCAGCTAGACTCTAGTAAGCCTAGGCTGCCATGACACCATCAGACACTACTGCTTCAATGAATCAGTAATACCTCATTTGAGGCTGCCTTTTGACCTTGAAAAGAAAACGAAGAGAACAGGGACTTGTTTTTCCATTGATCATTCTGTGCTGTATTGTACCGCAGCTAATTCATAACCATAGACGTAATTCATAACCATAGACGTAATTCATAACCATAGACGTAATTCATAACCATAGACGTAGTTCATAACCATAGACATAATTCATAACCATAGACGTAGTTCATAACCATAGACGTAGTTCATAACCATAGACGTAACCGAGCCGGATGGAAAAATATAGCCATCTGATGGCAGCAATGTGGAGGACAACACAGACCACATTTATCAAGACGGCTGAGACACTTCTACCAAGACGGCTGAGACACTTCTGCCAAGACGGCTGAGACACTTCTACCAAGACGGCTGAGACACTTCTACCAAGACGGCTGAGACACTTCTGCCAAGACGGCTGAGACACTTCTACCAAGACGGCTGAGACACTTCTGCCAAGACGGCTGAGACACTTCTACCAAGACGGCTGAGACACTTCTACCAAGACGGCTGAGACACTTCTACCAAGACGGCTGAGACACTTCTACCAAGACGGCTGAGACACTTCTACCAAGACAGGATATGCTGTCATATCAAAAGCAATTTAAAAACGCAGTAACTATACTTAGGAAAAACAATCTACTCCCGCATTCATCTGGTAGATTAACAGGCACAGACTTATTAAGAAATATGTAATTGGGTCTTCATGAGCTTTTGCAAAAATTATTTGATGATACCAATTTCAAATCAAATGATTAAGTTTGCAAAAAATGCACAGCGGCTTCGTCAGAAATGTTTAAAATGTGACTATGTCTGAAACTGTAAAAAAACCTACTCTGACAGTGTTAATTACACACCAAAACCATTTTGCTGGTATCCTGTTAAATCACAGTACAGTAGGAGACTGTGAATCATCTACGTTTAAATTACGGTGGATGCTGTCTTGTTATGGATGTGGTTGTGTTGCCACGTGACCTTAGTTCTGTATGGGAGACTAGCATGTACGACAACAACACGGTAAGGTCTGGCTTTGACCACAGGAGAGCCGGGCACAGACGAGCACCATCTGGACACAGCCAGGACATCCACAGCGTCAACATGGCGAGTGATCTGTCTGCCTCCATCATCTGTATGACTGGGGGAAAGTGGGAAAATGACTGCCTTGCTAGTGCTGGTTAGTATGGAATTAGCTGTCAAATTCCCAATATTCCCCAGTCTGTTTGGAAAACTGGGCCAATGGATGTTAGGAGCAGGGAAGCCTCAAGAGCGTTACAGCAAATATCTTTTATTATTCCCATATAATATTTGGTTAACTATCACTTTCTGAAAATATTTAAATTGTTTTCCTCATTGTAATGGAAATAATGTTTGTGTTCAGAGTTTAATTACATTTCACACCAATGATAATATTTCTTGCAGCTTAATGCAGCACATAAACCTTTTGACAAATTGATTAAATCACTTCATATAAATTGTGTGTACGCGCACGTGCGTGCATGTGTGTGTGTGTGTGTGTGTGTTTGTGAGGATGTGGTTTTGTGTGTATATGTGTTTGTGTGTAAATGGTCTGTGAAAGATAGCTAGGTTTGCCCTGGTGACAGAATGAATTTTAATAACAGTATGTGTTTGCGATACCACTCCACACAAGGCTGATGATGGTCTCTCTGGTTTGCATTAAGTTATTCCATCCTTCTAGACCTAAACTGGGGTTCAGTGAAACCAAACAAGATTCAAAATCTTGTGTGTTTCTTCCGTCAAACCCCCCGGGTGTGCCGTACCCAGAGTATCTACCACAAACATACAGGAAAAAAATACTTTGGGATTGAAATGACCTGAAACAGCACGTCACATTATCCTCGGGAGATGCTCAGTACAGATGCCTCCTCCTGGAAATATCAAAACAAACATGAAAAACGTAAACGCAATCAAAACGATTACAATGCCGATAAAGAAGCAGCCATTTGCATTGCAGACTGTATATGTGGGAGGCTGAAGAATTCTGAATTCATTCTGCTGAGAAAGAAATGCGTAGTTATTAAACAGGCATGTTTTAATGCTAACACAACAGCGCCAGGTCTTCATAGTAGAGTAGGCTCTGACTTTGGGATGGTGGGCCGAGGTTAAACCAGGCTGTCCGTGTTGTTGCTCCTGCCTAGTGGGCGTGGGGGGGGCAGGCAGCATCTCTTTAATATAGACGCTCCAGGCTCCAGAAAAGCTCATCCAATGTTAATGTTGCATTAACTTGCATAGCCACCGGAAGGTAAATCTAACCCCGCCCCCAATCATCAGCCATGTTGGCTTTCGCCTGTGCTGCCTTATCAAAGGGCTAACTGCTTTACAGCGCCTCCTGCTGCTCCCTGGGAGGAAACTTTGCCGCCCGGAATAAGGAATTCAGCCCTCAGATTAAAAGGTAATCAGTCTCAGCAGGATCCGAATTTGGATTATTTAGTGTTTTATTATTTAGCTAAATGGACCGCTATGCTCTTTCCATGATATCACAGAATTCATTTAATATTTTGTCGTTTCCCTGAGGCCATCTTTTGAAAGTACAGTTGGGATGGTTGAAGGAGGGACGGGTCACCGTCTTGTTTGTTTGCAACAGAATTAACTTTGGTAATTCCACTCCCTTTCACGCACCCAGTACAACATGCGAGTAAGAACGGCACGCATTTCCGTTGTCCAAATGTGATCAAAGGCTGACATTTTAGTAAGTGAGCGTGATTATACATGATTTCAGGGCAGAAAAGAGAGCTCTGCAATCATTAATTAGTCATGAGAGGAGCATGGCGTCAATAGTGGGCCGTCTGAATGCCTGACTAGAATCGTTGTCCTTTGGAGCGTTAAATCTGTGTTCCCTTTTCCTCCAGACTAGACTGTCAGTCTGTCCTGAGCCGCCTATCAATGTGGATCTCAGGCCTGGGGAGGGACAGGGGAGGGGTGGCGGTGACACTGCCGGGATGTGCCCATGCCAGCCGTGCATGAAGACTAATAAAGACGGCACACTGGCAGGACCCCATCGCCCCAGCAACAAGATGTCACCATAAACAAGCGGCAGGATGCTGGCGGGCCACTGGTTATATAATGGAGACCCGTTTTGCTGAAAGGAAGATTACAGCCCCGCTCAGGGGGACACGGGCAAATGAAAATGGCAGGCGAAAAACGTAAAGTTATATAACCCTCCTTTTGTCGTCCTGGGCTAAGAGGTGGGCAAAAAAAATGGCACACACTTCCTGTGTGTGCCCCCACATCCCCTCTGACGTCACCTGCTGTCACGTCTGGTCACCGTTTCACACGCCTAATGGGGCGGCTCGCCGCCGGCACAGGTGTTAAGACAGTTTGCATTGATCCAAGCGGTTACGTGTCGGTGAAAAAATGCCCCTTACTCACGCCGAGGTTATTGAAAAGCCGTGCTTCTGTCGGCTACACCTGCCACTCCTGCTGCCCTCTCAGAGGTGTGGACACGGAAACGTGGGGACGGGTCCCCGCTCAAAGACACAGAATGACATGAAACTCACACACAAACAAACATCATAACAAGCATTGTGTTGACTTCTGCAGGGGCGGGGCTTGGCGTGTGGGAACGACGTTAAAATGGCCGAACAGGCAATATGCCACGGGCGCCATTTTCACTTTTGCGACACGGAAAACCCCTGCAACCCGCAAGAAATATAATAATAAGAAAATATTGCTTGCGTCGTCAAAATGTTAACTGCTAATATCTGTTGTCGCTCCCACAGCATGTTCAGTTCATTAGAAGAAGGTTACATGTTTTGGTTTGAGTCACAGCAGATCGCGGTACAGGGAGACAGAAGTGCGAGCGCCGCCATTTTGTTTGTATGTTTCTCTTTCTGTGTTGCACTGACTATGACACGGACAGGAATACCTCAGTAAGTATATGTTTAAAAGTTATTAATTTGGCATTTTTCTAGAACTGGCAAAATACTGTTGTTCATTTCTTTTTGCCATGGATGTCATTTTAAGCCAAATGAAATATCTTGTAACCGAAGAACACCATATTTAAATATTTTTGCCACATAATTATTTATTCCATTGATTTTGGTATTGATATTTTATCATGGAAATATATTAAAAAACAATCTACATTGGTTCATATTTTCCTGTTGGAAAATACAATTGATCTTTGACATCAGAAGACTGTGAAATATCATATATCAGATATTAGTTTAACAAAAATAATGTTTATAATTTTTTTTTTAACATTACCAAAGGGCTGTAAATAATATACGCAGAACTGAATGCATCTTACATATGAATAAGTAGAAGAATAACCGTTTACAAATGATTATAAAATAATACGTCAAATTGGGTTCAAGTTTTCCAAAGTTTCTGCTGAAAATGTTTAACCATATACAGAACACATATAAATAAATACCTGATCATAATGTACAATGTGAAAATGCTCACTAAAATACGGAAGTGATTTAGATCATTATTCTGTAAACATACGATTCACCATAACGGATCTAATGGAAGTAATATTTAAAGCCACACAACAAAATTAACGGGATTCTTGTATCCCCCCAAAAATAATTTAAAAATGTAGTATATTGTACTTATATTATGATTATAATATATATTATGATTATTAAAATATATCTTGAATGCTGATACTATGTATGTATATTTATATATACTGTATATATTTGTTTGTTCGATGCGGTAGAATTTCCAGTAATATATATATAAATCAATTTGATAATATTGTCCTTGCATACATTCAAATAAAGAATTTCACATATGTTCAGATACGTTCTGAAGGATGTGTGAATGTGTTGTAGGCCTGTACACTTCTTCAGCAGATTATGGACACGAGAGCCTCCCTCCTCCCAGTGATAACTGCCAGGGTTGAAAGGGTAAAAATAATGATTATCTAGTGTTATTTGCCATCAGTCTCTAAAAGGTTCCCAGTCTGTGTTAAATTAGTGCAAGCAATGAGCCTTAATTTAAACTAATTATTGCACAAAATGATAGACGCTGAAGAAACAGAAATGTAAAAAGCCCTGCCCAGAAGACAGATACACTTCTGTGACCTGGCTGTCAAAGACAGACCTAATGAGTTTTCATGGGATGACCAACACACATAAAGACACAATCTGCAACTTCTTTGCTTCTTTGCAACTCATTAGGCTTTGGTTAAGGTACATGCAAAACATGGTCTTTAAAGGAATGAATGAAACAAAATGGTCACTAATGAACACGTTTAGTCACAGTAAATCTGGTCCCACTTTGGAAGCAGGCCTTTATATGATAGTTAGGTTGCAGGGACATTAACATTAGATACATACATTATTTAAAGGAAACCTACAGTAAAGATATATTTTTGAAACAGGCCTTTTGCAATTACTACTGTCCACTCAAAGGAAATGTTTATAATCCTGGTTGGTGAGAACTTCCTGTATATCACACAATAAATGCAGATGCAATGTGAAAAGAAATGTAATTTCGCATTGTTTTGAAGTGTCATAGCTTATGTCAGACAATTTGTTTCTGAGAGACTGAAATAACAATAGAGAACCAATTACTACACACTTTGTTTGTTTGCATTTTATATTGCCATCTGTTTCTAAGTTTTTATTTAATACTTTCAATTGTTTTCTGTTTGTAAAAGTTTATGCGTTGGCATCAAAAGAACACCAGATTCATTAGCTATTTCAAGTTGGGATCTAATTGGGAGAAGTTTCTTTTATATCCAGTGAGGCATTTTATATCTTCAAAGGAAACGGTCATGAATGGATGACTCTTGAATTATAATCTAATCATATTAAATGATATGAGAGAATCAACTAAGACGGAGACTTGATCAAAACTGTCTACCAAGTCAGATGTTTCTCTGTGTGAGATTTGAAACATCCCAGAGTTTTGTGAAATGAAAGCCCACCATCTGTATTTCAAATGTTCATCTGTAGAGGGGACATTAAACTCTGTTCCCCCCAAACTCATGAAGACTCTGCAGAACCCCTCCAAGCAACAATGACACATCTTCACTTCTTTATCATTCTTTTGTGTTCTTCTTTGTTACAAATTTTAACCAAGTGCTCAACCCTTTAAACTGTCAGTTCAAGCAGACACTTGTTAACATAATAAACAATGCAACGTTTCATATCGGTCTGTTCGTTTCTCCAATTTATTTGGTGCTATTCCAATGATACCAGAAAATATTCTAGATATTTGAGTATTATATATTAAGGAAGTGATTTTAAAATAATGTATTGAAGAAAAAGTTTTTAAATGTTCAGTGTTCACAGTGGTATGTGGTTTTTGACACCTATGATGAAAAATGTGGACTTGTATTTTTTTGTAAGTATATGTTATGGCATTCACTCACGTCTTCATACATTTCATAGCTTACTGTACCGTGAACACACCATAGAGAAACCGCAAACCCTCCGAAACTATGCATGCATGAGTTTCCCTCCCCTTAGTAGTTCCAACCCCACCAAATCTAAAAGGAGTTAGTTTGAAACTGGTGGGAAAGAAAGTTAGCTACCTTATCCTTTTCATTCTCAATTACAAAGAAAAACGACTCTCACATGACTTCCCAAAGTTAACCTATCTCGTGGGGCGAAAAAAATGTAAAGAATTGGGAGAGCTTTTCTTGTTTCATATTATGAATGCTTTCAAGTACAAAGGCTCAGAGAGACTTTCATATGAGGCTGTTATATTTTACAAATAAATAGCATTTAATGAAAGAAGGGACTTTCTTCACATATTTATAGAACCTCCATATTGCTGTTGCCCAGGATGCTACTGTAACATGTTTTGATGGCATCCATTGGCAATTGGCTAGAGATATCTGTAGCCGTAAAACACTTTCTGAAAATGTATTTCAGTAAACCTGGACAAGGCTTTTTCACCTCGCATCTTCCATTTAAACCGTTTGATATTTTGATCTTAAGGGTATTGTTTATTATCGTAATCAACTTCAGTAAGGCGCTGGAAATCTTAAAACTGCTTTAAACAACATTATGAATCTCATTGTTCGAAAAATACAACCACTTTTAGTGGAGTGTGTTTTTTTGAAGAAGGTTATGTGAAAAAATAAAAATATTGTCAGGATTAACTGATCAAAATCCCTCAACTGTGAGCGTGTCTGTGAAAACACGAAAGTACTGCAGGAGCTCATAAAGAAATTGTTTGTCAACATACGTTCCAAGTATCTGTAATTGAACCACTTCTCAGGCTATCAATCCCTAACAGTCCGCACTATTACACGACAAATTTAGAACAACATTCAATGTATATTCTCTCCATTTTCTTCCTTTTCTCTCTTGGCGGCCATTTTGTAAATATTAGAGCATATAACTGTCGGTCTGGGGTCCTGCATCCTGTCCTTTATTGATTGATCATAAACTATATTTGTGATAGCAAATGCATGCTATTTCTGTTCTTGCGTGTTATTTAAGCATTTGCTCTGATAAATAGTCAAGGGGAAGGGTAGCTAGCGTAACATTGGCACATTTGTCTCCCTGCAACGTTTCCATGTCCTGCATGGAATGTTCCAGACGGTACTGAGTAATAGCCTGACACATGGCCGTCACACGCACCCACATACATACTCCCTAACACACACACACACACACACACAACATGGGATGAGCTGATCCTCTCCTCACAGCCTGACTCAACCACCCATTGCCCACTGCTCCGCCCAACCCTGACAACATACTCACCAAAGCCTGGGCAGTATACGCCGAGCTGTCCAGAGGTGACCTGGTTTGTTTTATATTCAATGGAGATCAACTGAGCTGTGAAAGACTGGACTGAAGCCATTCCCTAGCAGGTCCTCTACAGCCATCCGTTGTTGAATATTTTCAAACTCTGTACTTCCTGATACGGTAGTAGATCTGGTTTTCAAGGAAATTAGGACAATTGGTAGCCGGGCTGGCTCCAGGCAGATTCAAGATAAAACGTTTCTCAGGGCCCCAGGCCATTTAAAGATAATTTATTTTTAGGAAACTCCTATTGAGAGTAAGAACAGCATAAAATACCAGGTGAAAATTGAACACTTGGTTGTTCATGAGCAGTTTTTCACATATGTCAGCCCTTCCATTAGCTGACAATTCTGTTTATAATTTGGTAGTTTGTCTTTCCACATATAGAAACTTGTAGCAGTCATAAGTAATAGCCAAAGAGCATTGGGTCCCACAGGGTTTGTGCCTAGGGGCCCTGACCTTCATGGGCCTCCCATAGATTCTGTTAGTTATTCTTTATTCAGATATCAAATTAAAAGTCCTAGAATTTTAACAGTAAAACATCTAGATTTTCTCGTTTCCCTATGTTAAATTAGTGGAATAGCAATATATCTTTTGTTAAATTGCAAAAAGTTCTCTCTGCCCAATGGCACAATGCATAGAATTGCAGAAAATGTGCTTTAAATCAGCAACAATTAACTTTTTTACATCTGTAAAATTGCAGGAAATGTAAACATATTTTTCTCACCGCCACCAACGGGTTGGCCGCTAAAGGGTTTTGCTGTGGGTTGGGGTGCCCCCCTCAACCAAATTTTGCTTAGGGCCCCAATAAAGCTATAGTCGGCACTGACTGGAAGTACCCAGATTGTGTTTCCTCAGTCAGCTTCTCCAAACGGAGATCCTGTAGCTATGGAAGAACATTCTTCTCTGGTAAATGTACTCTTATGTGATTAAAGACTTCAAACTGTTTGAAAATGCGTAATTTACATATACATTATCAATTAGTTATAGGTCTTCCAATTAGCTCCTCTTTTTTAACATCGGCGGAATATTTGATTGGAAATCAATACATTTTTAATACACTTCCCCCCCCTCTATAGTAACAGTTGGAATCATGATATCCTGTGAATAAGAGAATATCTCTTCAGACTATTTCGTGTCTATTTTGTGAATCTGCCTCTGAAGTAAAATTCTGCCTCTGGGCAGAGTAGGTAAATACACAGAATACATTCACGACGCTACATTAAACATGTCTGCCTTGATAATTAACACGCTCTCTGTCACTGTATTGTGCGGAGCAGGACACGACACCAACACTGTAATGCTGCATGCAGACAGCCAACCGGCGGCCGACATAAACACACCCATCCAGCCTGTTCATTGACGCCAGGTTTTCTCAAAGTCATATGGGTGCCTCAGCCCTCCCTCTCTCCATAGGAACCGAGCCCAGTCCTATGGCCCCAGACATTTAGACCCTGTCAGGTCCCCGGAGAGGCGCTGTACGCCTTCCCCAGACCTCCGTTAACACACACCCGGAGAGAATCACTCACCTCACCGACGCCGCCACCCACAAGGCTACCGTCTGCGGCTGCTGAAGCCGGACCCAGCCGGCGTTGGTAATGTCCAGCGTGTCCGAGGTGTGTGAGACCAGCGTCACAGAGGTCCAGTACCAGGTACCAGGTTACCGCCTCGCCCCTGACCACGTTGCAAACAGCTAAGCCCAAAAACCCTTTCAGGTTGAAAGCCTGACACCGGACTGCCCCATATATCTGAGCAGGCCCGGCCTGCCACGACACGGGCAGAGAATGTCATGGGAGTGGCAGCTGGGGAGGCTCTCTAGCAGGGTTTTTCTGGGGAAGGATTATGGATTGAGATGTACAGCTGGGAGGCTAAAGTTACACTTTTCCTTCCCACTTCGAGGGGGTCTCAGCTTCCTGGAAGCCAGTCAGACCTCTTCCACCCCAAAAAATGCTTCTATGTTGGGCCAGTCTGGGTTTAACTGATGATAATTGTTTTTGATATGGAACGTTTTGGAAAATAATTTGGGCAAATGTGATGGGAAATTCCAGCAAAAAAAAAAAAAGAAATGTTTTTTTCTTCTACAATAGAAGAATGAGAAGAATAAGAGAAGGAAGAAGAAAGGGCACTGAAAAGTCCTCATTCACTAAAAGACCAGAGTAAAGAGAGAGCAGTATGCCCCCTTCTGGCTCTTTTCTTCTCTCTCCTCTTTTCTTCTTTTTTTTTCCCTGGCGTCTGGAGATGTGAGGAAATATCTTTTGATCAGCCCTGACAGAGCCTGGGCCGCGTGAAGAGAGGCTAGCAGGACTCTGCCAACCCATGCAAGGAAAAAATGTCACTAATAAGAGCGTAATAAGCTAACGAGTGCTGGGTGTCTGTCTGATAAACACCCTGGGTTACTGTTTGTGCCAGCACACTTTGTGCCCTTTGACGTGTGTTTCCCCACTCTGACAGACTTTGGATTCTTTGCCAGGGCAGTGCATTTCACCTGGCCCATCCATATGCCCTGCCGCTGGCCATCCTGCTGCAGTAGGACATAATCCAAAGACTCCTGTGACAGAACGCACAGACAAATTAAGGATATCATTTTAGATTCTGTCAAATCCCGGCTAGATAGAGGACATTTCCAGTTAGCCGTGTCCCACATTTCTCATACTACACATGGATGAGCAGAGGAAGTGGATCGTTTCTTTTTCCGGGGGGGGGGCAGCGTGATTGTGTCCCACCTATAGCGCACATAGAATCCACAGAGGGCCTTCAAACTTCGACTGACTGGGCCCTTTGTGACGGTGGTCTTTAGTGTGGTCAGATATATCAAAGGACTCTCTCTCTCCACAGGGAGGATTCAGCTCTACATGGCACAAGGAGGTACCTCTCCAAGTGCTCCTTGGAGCCGCATCCCGTTTCAACCCAAATAAACACATCACCTCCACCAAGGCGGGGTGGAGGTGCAGCGATGTGGAGCAGCGCCACGGTGCCACCCTCTCCCCAGACCCACAGTGCTCCCCCCGGGGGGCTCTCTCTCCCAACTCAGCCAAACCCAGATCACTGCAGGGCAGGAGGTGCCAGAGCAGTGCTCCCCTGGGGCAGGAGGTGCCAGAGCAGTGCTCCCCTGGGGCAGGAGGTGCCAGTGCTGGTGAGGCCTCAGCAGCCAGGCCCGGGCAGACTTGGGCTGCGGTGAGACGCGCTGGTGAGTCCCAGGCTCAACGCTGGTAATTACGGCGAGGAGAAGCCGATTAGGTTGCGCTGAGCGGCCCAGCAAGGGGGACGGGCCCACGCCCAGCGGGGAGGGGAGTCCTGCGACGGGAGGGACCAATCAAGTGTGAAGCAGAGCGCAGACCCTGGGCCCTTATTCAGTGGGAAAAGGCTTGGCTACTGGTTCAGAGCGCCGCAACTTTCACGGATTAGCAGAGACACTATTCTGGAGTCTGAAAGGGGAACACAGCACGGAGGCGGCGCACACACACACACACACACACACACACACACACACACACACACACAGAAAACCAACAGCTGAGAGGAGGGCTGAAACTGTCCCCATGGCAACGGCATCTCACATTTGGGTCCAAATGAAGACACTTTTGGGTGGGATTGGGATATTTATCCACCAGTTTAATGGAACTGTTTTAATATCTCCTCTCCCTCTGGGAAATGGTTGTTCCCCTTGACTGAGCAAATGATTTCCATTTGGAGGCATCTTGACATTTGCTGAATTAGTGGATCCCTACAATCTGAATAACTTGTCACTCCATGACATCCGAATTGATCACCCAGGACAAGCTTCACTAATTTGTTTGTCATTTTAAACTGAGGCATGTGACTTGATTTTCAAGAGCTTGTTGCATTCATATTATACAGTGTTCCAAATGTTCATTGAACAGGACAGGTAATGTAATTTAGGAGAATTTGCAGACATGCTGTGTTACTATGAGGTGATTCTCTGCTCCTGGCCCTCACTGTTTATAATCGTAATAAGGACATTTTCAATTTGCAATAACGCTACAGTATTTAGTCTTTGTGTGTGACAACAAAACTAATTTGTAATAATGATGAGAGCAATCACTCAGAGAAAGAGCTAAATACTACAACAATGAACCCACATCTACTGCTCTGGGCATAAATCGGAATTGCTATTTTGACTTTTTTTGTCTTCAGAGAATTCAACAATGATTGTTTAATTTAAAATCAAAATGAAATACGGTTGTGAAGCTGACTTTCCAGAGCTGACGGATATTTGTGCTTTATCAAACTGATAAAATAACACTAAACCTCACTAAACCTCAAGTAAGTGCATGTAACCAATCAAAATGCGCACACTACCACATCCCTCTGGTCAGAGACGGGCCTTCCTAGAAGCCACATATTATGTTTCGTGTGAATGTTTGACTCTTAGACAATAAAAAAGTGACCAATCACAATAGTTGTATCTTTTGTGGTGGGCGGGGCTTGGAGGCTGAAGTTGTATTCTATTCTGTTTAATGGCGTCTCCTCCCCAGACAGCCTGGCAGCATGATTTAGCTTTCTATGAGAAGAGAAGAGTATGCCTGCATCCTGGGCCCCCCCCCCTCTCTCTCTCTCTCTCTCTCCTCTGTCTCCCCTATCTCTCTCTCTCTCCCCTCCCTCGCTCTTTCTCTGTCTCCCCCCTTCTCTCTCTTTCTCTCTGTGCATCGCTCATCACGTTTGGACTTTGAAGTCACAGCTTTCTGGGTCTTTTTTGTCTCTGTGGCGCTTTGATGCCCTAACGTTCTGTGAATAGTTCCTTTAATGCTGGGATCCTGTTGCCTTATTCTCACTTCTCTGGCAGTGTAGGAACAGTGAGTCTCTTGCCTTTGAAACGACGTCCATAAATTACAAGTTGTCAAGTGTCATTTCCCTTGTTTACAGCCATTTTGGGCTCCCTGTCCCTCGTGTTCCTCTCTTGTGTTTCACGTTTAATTGCACCAATAATATTGGCAGGCCTCACCACCAGTGTGGGACATGCAGCTCGGTGCTGGTGAGTGGCTACGGAAACTATTAAAATATTTTCCAGGGTTTGCAAGTTTTATGTGTGTAATTTGTGTGGATATATCCCACTGTGTTACCAGCAACTATGAGAACAGAAAGAGATTGTGCTTTGGCCTGTGACATAATTGTGTGACAGAGACAGAAAGAATGAGCGCGAGGGAGAGAGGAGTAGTGAGAGAAACACTGAGAGAAAAAAGAGAAAGAGAGAGAGCAAGAGATGAAGAGAGACGCCTGTACAGGAAATCCGCCCTAAGTGTTCCTAAAGAGCCAATGTTTTACCCCTCTTAGTCCACAGCTCTTCAAAACCTTCGGTCATTTCCTCCATGCCTCATATGTGACCACATCAAGGGAGATGGGGGGAAACGGGAAAAGGTGTCTTCTGGGCTGATAAAGGGAACATATTACTATGTCCTAAACACACACTTACTACGTGTGCACATTGTAATGCCTTCTTGGTTTCCGTCTGGATTTCTTCCACCTGCATGGCGGGTGATTTACTGCTCGATGGGAATCCACCTGTCAGTGGGCCATCAGATATGAAACCCTCTCATTCAGAAGTGTTTTACCAGGCGCTGTCAGAAGACCTGGATGGTAAACAGCTCTCACCGCTCATCCTGCACTGGTTTGCTCTCCACGGAACCAGTGAGCTGTGATGCTGCCGCCCGGGTCTGGTGAGGAGGGTCGCTGGGAGTTGCTGGGAGTCGTGGGGAGTCGTGGGGAGTCGTGGGGGGTAAGACATTCAAGGGATTTGAGTCAGAGGCTGCCCCCCCACAAACCTCCTGTAATCACGCGCATCCGGCTGATGGAGAGCGTGTTGACCTCCACCTGCCAGGCGACGAGGGAGCCATCGCGGGGTTCTGATTCACCTGGCCTTGGCATGTGGTGTGTGTGTGTGTGTGCGCATGAGTGAGTGTAAGCTTGGGGTTCTGAGACGGGGGTGCCGGAGGGGTGCAGGGAGAAAGGGGTTCACAGGGAGCCAATCGATGCCACAGCCACAGGTGGCCGGTCTGGAGAACCGCGCCCGGACTCCGCCGAACCTGCGCCGACTACCAAACATCGGAGTAGCACGCACACCAAGGAGTGCCCACCGCACCACATAGGGAGGGATGCCGCACTCCGGCAATCATCAGATGAGACGCATTTACTGGGAGGAGAAAATAGCTCAGAGTGAGAGTTATTTGACATGTTTCACCGTTAACACAGCTGTCGTAAAGTCGATGACATTTACAGGGCAGTGAATTGCGTTTCCGTTCGTATTGCGTTTTATTTCTGCACAGAACCCAATCCCACGGATGTTGTTTAGAAGCACCTTTCATGTTATTCGGTTGCCTTTCTCAAGCAGACCTCAGCCCTCCAGTATCTCTTCGTGGTCTTAGTGGAGACGTTGCCCTGACAGTCGGTCCGGTTCAGTACGGACCATGCAGACCGTTTTCAGACATTGAATCAGAAATGTCACAAAAATCTTCATTCCATGGAATGACATCCTCACTATGGCGCCCTGCCACCCCCGGATGAGCTGTTGACTAAATTAATCATCAACTTATGCAATCCCTGCAACTTGTAATTCATATTGAAATAGGTTAAGCCTTGATGTTTAAACCAAAGGCAGAGAGTGCGTCTACTTAAATCATCTTGTGCTTGTTAGACAAAAGGATTTTTCATGGGAACACTTTCTTACAGTTTGTCATAGCAGAAACCACACTCCAATGGTTTGCCATCTCGTTTTAGATGCCCGCTGTGAGAGGTTTGTCAGGTACACATACCTGAAAATGGGAGAATTCATGTTTGGAACGCCTTATGGAGCTAGAACAGACTGGACTCACTGCTGTTCTGTCAATACCAGATCAATACTACTTCAATATCAACAACACCCGGGCAGACTTGCTCCACCCACTAACTAAAGCAAGAAACAACATGAAATGAAATATCATTTGATGTTTATTTCAGGACAAATGATTGCAAGGCGCCTCAGGTTTAGAGGAGTGCAGGGTAAAGGGAGGTTGGGAGAAACCAAATAGAGGAGGTTGCAGGGTAAAGGTAGGTTGGGAAAAACCAAATAGATCAACGGTAACTTCAGATGACACGTGGCACATTTTTTGTACAGCAATATTTCAGTTTGTACGTGTGTTGCAGGGACTGTGGAGAAGAGGAGTGTTTATACAGTAGCTAGTGATACTGATCTCTGTTCAGATGTGTTGCCTTGCTGTCTCGGCACTTTATATTACTGATGTATTGCAGGAGATGTAGTGCTGGTCCTGTACTAGGTCTGGACAGCAGCATGGGGCAATTTTACTGCCGCTCAGAAATGAAACAAACAGGCTTTATTTGCCCTTTCCTACTGAGACACAGGGAAATTATTATCCACAAAGTGCAGCAATAAAGAATTGATTTTCCAGCCATGATGAATCCAGCATGTTACAGCTGAGACTGCCATTCAGAGTCAGGCCCTGAGCTGTTTTACGGCCGCTGATGGGAGAGGCGAGGAAGGAAGGGAAATTGGATCCTGCCAGAAACCGTAGCCGCTCACTGGATACCTGATGAAAGCCATATCCTCCGAAATTGATATTAAGGGTTCTTGAAGTGGGTATGAAGATTGCAGGGCGATATGTAATACCAGCTTGAAATGACTTGCCGCTACAACTGTGTGAGGCCAGATAAGCGGCTTTATGATGCCTTTTTCCTCTGCCGTAACAGTTGTATGTAAAGCAGTGTGGTCGGACAAACCGAGAAGGGGGAAATCAGGACGTCGTTAAGGCAAACTGAACGTCAACGTCTTTTACGCTGCTAGCCCCACCGCGGAGATCTCTGTTCCCATGGGGACACTGCAACTACCCCACCGCGGAGCTCTCTGTTCCCATGGGGCCACTGCAACTACCCCACCGCGGAGCTCTGTTCCCATGGGGACACTGCAACTACCCCACCGCGGAGCTCTCTGTTCCCATGGGGCCACTGCAACTACCCCACCGCGGAGCTCTCTGTTCCCATGGGG
>JACXGI010002628.1:42352-71451 GCA_016801175.1 Esox masquinongy
TCTCTGTTCCCATGGGGCCACTACAACTACCCCACCGCAGTGCACCCTATCCAAACAAGACCGTGTCCAAGCACCACACTGTATCAACAGGACTTCAGTCGGGACACAACAAGCAGGAGGCAAGGTCTTGGACACACACGCTCCCCCAGACCAGGCCCTTTCACACCCAAGCTAAACGTTTAGCCAAGCCGGCTAATTAACTGCTGTGAATGGGAGCACATCAAAGGGGGGCTGAGTTTGGACGCTCTCTCCGCCCCTTCTGGTCCTAGAGGTCACCTCTCGCAGAGGGAAGTTTGGATGTCCTGGCTCCAGACCTCTGGACGCTAACCCCTAACCCCTGCCAGAGCAGTTCAAAGCCCGACTGGCAGAGGGATCAGCTGTCGTCCCCGAACAAAAACAGGAAGACATCAAAGAGCGGGTCAGACCAAGACCAGATAGAAGGGGAAAAATAAAGGCTGCTCTGACACGAAATACCATCTTATTTCTGTTTCTGCGATGCATATTCCGGAAGATGAATGAATCTGTGGGACGAGCACTCACCTCAGCCTTCTCAGGACACTTGGGGAGAATTATGTGATTAAACAGACCTGAGCATTCTGGACGCAGGCAGGCAGAGCATACAGAAGAAAGCCCCCCCCCCGCCCCATAATGCCCCTAATGAAGTGGCTGGTGGGTCCTTCTGGCCTGGCTGGGGCTGCGACGCCGCCTGTTCACAATCTGTCTAATGACTGAGCCCGGGACCGGGGGCCAGGCTCTCTGGGTGCTGCTCGGGGCTGCCGAGCGCACCAGCGCTTCCCAACGAGCCACAACAGGAGATCACAGGGCCCATTGTGGCCCAGGCACAGGAGCTTAGCGCTCATCAAGATCAATAAACGTGTCTGGAGTCAGGCTGCGACACACCCCTCTGCCGTCCCCCCCGCCAAAGGCCCCGTGCACCCCCTCGCTCATTATGACATCAGAGTGACATGTCCTTATCACCTAATGAACGGGGGTCTTTCTCTCCCTCTCTGACGTCGTAAGCGGAGCGTTGTCCTCTCTCCGTTTGGCTGCTGGCGTTGCGTGTCGTGTGTAGCTTGGAGCGTAATGTGTGTGTGTTCCCCACACAAGGGGGATGTTTACTTGCCCGGCCCTTTTGCCTCCATTTTAAACGGGGGTTGTTCCCTCTGGCCTGCGCCACCGCCCGGAGTCCTCCGCCAAACGTATGCAAATGAGGCCGAGCACAATGGCGCTCACAGCTGCACGCAGACATCCAGAGACAGGGCGGCCTCGCCTTTCATCTGTAACCCCTGATCCCCTCTCAGCGACACGTCATGTTCACCCCGACACTGGCCCCCCCCCTCCATGCCCCCACTCCCTCCCCTGGATCCCCCTACACCCCCCCTCCCCCCCCACTGCTCTGCACACACAGACGGATCAGACTCTGGCCTTGGCTGTAGCTTTGGGTAGAATGGACGTGATCTGCCGCTGCTCTGCTTTCTCTGAACTGACCGGCTCGCATGTCTCCCAGCGGCCCAATGACCCTTGGGTTCTGCAGAGGCCGAGCGAAAGTTGAAATATGCAAAAAAGTAAACAATTTCCTACGCTCTTTATCACTTTTTCTCCCCTTTCATTCTTTAGGGTAACATGACTGTGAGAGAGTGAGGGAAAGAAAGAGAGAGCAAAGGAGACAGGCTGAGAGAAAGAGGGAGGGAGAGAGTCTGAGAGAAAGAGGGAAGGAGAGACTCTGAGAGAAAGAGAGAGATCGAGGGAGAGAGTGTCAGAAAGAGAGAGAGCGAGGGACAGGGTGAGAGGGAGGGAGAGAGAGAAGCAGCTAAAGAACCTGATTGCTTTAATCTCTGTGCTGGCGGCAACTTGCCGTCTTTCATAAAGTGTCTCTCCGGCCGTGTGATTCAGACCCAGGCCCCGCCTCTCCTCGCCCTCAGCATTGTTCTCACATGAAAATCAATTCCCTTGAAGACCCTCCTTAATCCCGCCTTTGGTGTCAACAATGGCCACTTGTGCAACGGCCCTGATGGACTAAGGGCCAGGATGATCCGGCTGTCTGCTCTCATTCCAGACCCATTCAGGTAACAGAGCCTGGATCACTTTGTAGTTCCCAGTACAGGGGTGGACGGGACCACGTTTGCCGTCATAATTTCCCGTGGAGCGTTGGCCTGGGTAGTTACTGCACGGCCCGCAGAAGACTTTTAATTAGGCACGACAACCACCGGTGGTACAGATCGGCCGGTCGCAATACAGTATAGAATAGGCCTCAGCCCCGGTCCTAAATGAGCACAGACGCACCATAGACTCGGACTCTTGGACATGTGCTCCCGTTGCTGTCGTGCTTCTCCACTGTACGCAGTGATACAGGGCGATGTGAACAGGTGTAGCGAGATAATTATTATTAGCTTTGTGGTTTCATTGTTTATATCCCCCCCAAAACTGTTATCCAATAAGACACGAGGAGGTGTGGTGTCCGATCAATACACCACAGCTAAGAGTTGCTCCCAGGCACAACACATGACACATCAGTTGCCAACATAATTAGAGCAGAAAAATGTGATGCAATGTCAAATTTGTGGTTTAAGGTCTCATAAACCACGGCTATCAGTCAATCAACATTCAGGACTCAAACCACACAGTTTATATATATATAGTTTATAGTTGTATATATATACAGCTCCGGAAAAAATTAAGAGACCACTGCACCTTTTTCTTTCCTTTCCAAAAAAGTCGAAAAGGAAGGTTTTGAGTGAGGAACAGAAGGGTTAAAATTAAGAGACCACTGCAAATTGAACGCTTCTGTTCCTCACTCAAAACTTTCCTTTTCAACTTTTTTGGAAAAGAAAGAAAAAGGTGCAGTGGCCTCTTAATTTTTTCCAGAGCTGTATATACACATTTTTAAAAACTTGTCTCATCCCAATGGTCTCGGGAAAGTTGAAAATCAGTGCATGCCTTCTCCAAACCACCACCCACCAAGCCGCTTTTCTTCTGTTACACATTACTCTCTCAGCCAGGTACCAGTGGAATTAACATACTGAGGACACACGTCTTTGGCTGATGAGCTAATTTAATGCAGGGGCATGTCCCATCTGAGGGGGTGCTACAGCGCAATGAGTCAAGGAGATCCTGACCGACCATACCTCCAATGGGCAGCGCTGGGCCAATATAGACCAGGTTTTCCGGGACTCCTGGATATGGACCTCAGTTACAGTGGTAAACCCGACAGGCTGCTTAAATGCAGTGCCAACTTGATGAGTCAGCGCTCTGATAATATGGGTGTCAGACTTTCAAAGAAAAATCATGTTTTGCAGATCCCTATTTTGTTTACAGAACACTGAATACGAATTAGCATCTCATACACCACAGAGTTTCTACCACTGCTGAATCTAATCAGGTCAGTCACATTAGTAGATGCGAAAGTGCCTTGCATTAATGTGCGATTGACTGAGTGTGAACGACAGAGTGTTCAGAAACTAGCTAAGGTGGGAAATTACTGATTACAGATATTGACGATACCCCAAAGACCTTTGAAGTATCCTAGAAAGTATTTAAGGAGGGTATCCTGCACCTGTATGTCTTTACCAGAAAAACCAAAGGGCAGTGTCAGCTCTGAAACATACAGGAGTTTTCACCACAGAAACACACAAGTAGTTTCAACTCAGAAACACATAGGTAGTTTCACCCCAGAAACACATAAGTAGTTTTAACTCAGAAAAAAACAGGTAATTTCAACTCAGAAACAGACAGGTAGTTTCACCTCAGAAACAGACAGGTAGTTTCACCTCAGAAACACACAGGTAGTTTCACCTCAGAAACACACAGGTAGTTTTAACTAAGAAACCAAGTTCAGGTGCATGTAGCAAGGTCAATCAAGAATGCAAATCATAACTTCAGATTAAGACCTAGGGATTTTTAAAATCATCTTCCTAATTTTACTGTCATTTTACAAGGTTAGTTTATAAAGAACAAATTCATATTTGAAGCAAAAGCCTGCAGGGAAATGTTCCCGTGGAGGGAGGAGCACTTTTGAGTTATTATCAGGGATAGAACGACAGGGCTTTCACCTTGGTGGTTGGTGAATTAGAACTGGGGACATTTCGGACACTGGTCAGACACCCAAACTGCTAGCCAGTTGAATCATTTTTGTTTGTGAGTTTGAAAACAGAAATGTCAGTTGATCAAAGGGGCTGATGTGTGTGGCGCTTTCTTTTTTTTCTTTTTTTTAAAAAAAGCCCAAATCTCTGAACAGTTGTCTTTTCCTCATCCTGTTTGTGTTTCAGGTGGTGTTCCTGTTGTAGGGCCCACCTGACTCCTGCAGCCCGGGGACTGTGGGGACTACAGCCCTGGGGTGTCTTGTCTGTGGATCTTTATATTGGATTCACACATCAAACCACGGTGCTGGTCCGTTCCGTGACCGCTGGACTCCAGAAAAGCTGCTTTGATGCCAGTATTCCCCTCGTAACTCTCCGAAGCCCGACAGGCGAAGGCAGCAGAGAGCAACATCACAGCAACAATCCTCCTTAATTACGGTCAGAGTCTGTATCTAAAAAAGCTGATCAGGAACACAAAGGCTGAAGTCTACAGAGGAGTTTTCATTACAGTCCCTCTCCTTACCTTTTCTGTGTTTGGCAAAGAAAAGGAACAAAGCCGGAACCCTACTGATTGAAAACAAGCAGAACAGTGAAACAACAGGACACAACTGATCGCTCATGCATGGCTGGGATTAGGGATAAAAGTAGAAAGAGCACCAAGAACAAAGAGCACAGCAAAAGAAACAGGGGACTGACAAACTTTTTTTTTCTTTTTTTCTTTTGAGGTGAAAGGAAAATGAAAAGAAGAAGTCTCTGGTCATATGAAAAGCTACAGATAGAAGGGAGATACACAGTGAGAGGCCAGCTTCTTGGCCTCTCTCTTCTCTTCATAACCAACAACATGAAAGATGACAACCAAGGTCCCCGGTGACCAATAAAAGGCAAACCCCAGATAAAAAAAATGTGAATTGTCTATCTCTGTATCACTATTATTTTATTAATTATTTGCTTTAGGGGAATGCATTTCCATGTGAGACATCTTCTTCCCAGAGACACAAGCCCTGTCCATTTTGCATTGGTCCAATGAAGGGGAAAAGAGAGAGAGTTAATCTGTCTTTGGTGTTTCCTCATTACAGGTTTCGAATGAGGTCGGCAGGTAGCGATGGGAACACTTACATGTCCAGGCTCACTGTGCTGGTCACCCATTCCGACATTCTAGTTTGGGTCAGACCTGAACCCTGCTAGATATCTCCCATAGAGGACATGTTGGGAGTCTATGGAGGACAAGGGGCAAATCGACGGGGGTGGTTTGTTGTCAGGAAGTGAGGGATAATTCAGACAATGCCAACACCCCACACAGACTGTAGCACTTAACCCCCAGACACATGTGGGTAAATGTGTAAGAGCTGCCGGAGTCTGGTTCAGCACTGTTTTACAAGACTAAAAATGTGGAGCTGGCTTCTTTACAGCGCCCGGAGCTCCTGAGTCATTAGAACGGCTCTGTACGCTGTAGTGAGACCTGAGGCATATCATACAGGACAGCCTGCTACTCGAATGAGGAACAGAAGCATTCACAGAGGTACTCTAGAAACAGCTGGACAAAGAATACACATATCAGAGACTTACGTAGTTGACTTTGTTTTGGGCCAAGCATTGAGCCCACTGACTGTTTTCCTATTTCATTATGAACTTGTATTGAAAAATACATTACAAAGTGTTGACAGGAAAGACCTTCCCCTGAAGAAAAGTCCCAGAATTCCAAGTCTGCTGCCGTGGTGTGCCACCCCCGATTGTCTTATATCACATCACTGTGACCATCCCGTCTAATCGCTATGACTGGCTGACCTTTGGGCTGGCCTCTTCTATGATTTACAACCTTTCAGTGGCCTGACCTTTGCCTCCTCTATCCTCCTACTAGTGTTGAGCGATTAGTGCCTTTCGAGGTCAGTTCGGTTTCAGTTTGATTATTAAGAAGTGACACCGATTAAGAAATGGGTTTAAGGACACAATCATTTGCGGAGTTGGTTGAGTTCCCTGTTACCAGGTTGGCGCACACTGCAGATGGCAGTTTCCCTTTCTGTCCTCTCAAAGAAATCCTCATGATGTTGACTCTGTCTTTTATCTGTCTCTCTTCCCTCAGTCCCGCAGTCAAATGCCTTTACTCTGAAACTAACAGTGGGTTGAATTCTGTAACAACACAGCATAGAACAATTAGGCTAATAAGAGCCCCATAATGCAGTTTGAGCCACATTTTTATAAGATGATCAGCTGGTAGCCAGACGGTCATGTAATACTAATTTCTGCCTGTTCTCCAAGGGTTTAGATAGGCTAGTAGCTGCTAGCTGGCTAGCTACAGTAGCTAGCTGCCTAATGCTACAGCTTAGCCATCTGACAAAATTGTTTTAGTTCCGTTCATCACAATAGACAACAATCCCTTCAAGAAAGCGTGCTATTAACTACCACGAATATTAGTAGGCACAGTACCTTGTCCCTGACTCGCTGTCCCCCCACGTTTTGTTTTGGTCTTTGAATCTGGGCACTAAGGATTATGGTCATTGTAGTTTTAGTTTTCAACTAGGTTGAGTATTTCACTAATAAAACTAAAATGCCTGTTGTTTGTTAGTCACTTAGCCTAATTTGTATAACGGCAAGTCGAGGCCCCAAATAACTGAAGTAATTCAATCAATATTAGTTCTATTAATTATTTCATAAGAAAAAACAACAACCTAAGAACATTAGTTCGTCGCTTAGCGCCGACCCCTGCAGAGGCTCTATTCAAGCGAGTACCGCTGAAGTGCTGATAAGTCCGATAAGCAGTGTTTCCCTGACATATTGCCCTGGCTCATCATGTCGACCCCTCTCCGGGCGTCACAATGAAGCCAGTGGTTCATTAACCCTCCACCCCCTCCGCCACCCCCTCGGTCCCCTTCTCTAAATCGGCTTGCCCTCTGGCCCGGAGCTATAGGTAGGCCAGGTTAAAGCCGGAGCCTAATGAAGTGTGCCATGGTGCTGGACGGTGAAAGCCACCACATGTGGGGATGATTGCGGTGCAGGAAGTGGAGCGGACTGGCAGGGGACCCAGCGAGGTTTGGAGGACACAGCTGGGGACATGGGCAGTAGCATTCCTCAGGGCCTTTGTGCGGAGCCACTCAGTGGGGCGCGGGGCCCCGGCTCAGCAAAGACCCCAGCGGCCAGGTCGCGCATGTTTGGGGCCCAATGAAACATAAGCAGCTGGGGGTCAACCTCTCTTAATCTTCAATTAAAGAGACCCCCCGTTCATTGTCTCAGCATCACACTGACAGTGAGACAGGTCAGAGAAATCGCACCAGACTGACTTCCGGATAGTTTTCTTAAAACATTGTCCATTTTGGTAAGTGGAGAAGAGTGACAATGTTGTTTTGGTTGCGGGGATTTCTTCAAAACTCCCTCAGCTTTCTCCCAAGGTCCCAGTTCACTTATCTCCCCCCGACCCCACTCCCCCAAGCCCCCCACACCAGTAGCAGAGTAATACAGCACTTCCTCTTTGGGGGCAGTTAATCACCGCTGAGCAAACATGTGTGTGCTGGACCGTGAAGGCACCATCTCTCACACAGCCACTTCATAATGAACCTTTTTCACCAGCTCTGCTGCAGACCTACGCGTCCTCCCACACATCCAACACAGCTCGTCGGAGAGATTGCTTTTCTGTGATTGCCTGCAATTGGGCGAGGAAAACAGAGTTTCTGAAGGGAAGAGGAGACGATCAGACGATAAGAATAACAGGTTTGGATGCCTCGTTCAGCAAACTATTTCGACTGGCTGGAAGAGCCGTTTGTGCTCTCATTTCCAGTTGCCAGGCGCGGAGCTGCCCACATCTCTCTCCAATGTTCTGACTCGTGGACTGAAAAGGTCAACAGTTATTATTTGTGGGCTGGTTTGACTATGGCTAATGAAATCCCCGGAGCCATCATAATAAGGCGAGTCCATAACCTCCCACCCAATGAAGTGATCTATACTCTATTTTCTCACAGACAAACAAAAACAAAACAACAAAGAGCGGGAGTTCATAAAGGAGTTCTGGGCAGATGGGTCACATGCTGTCCATTGAGAGTCCACCCCATCTAGCCCTTTCACTAGTCTCTATAAACCCGACAGGCTGCTTAAATACCTGACAACAGAAAGGAAGCAAAAACAAAGAAGGCAGGGAGGGAACAACAGACAAAATAAATAAGGCAGTGTCTGTGACTGATGTGTATGGATGATGGTGGAGAGTCACTGACAATTAAAGAAATGTGGCTCCAATCACAAAAGAGGGCTGGAAAATACTGAATGTTGCCTCGAGCCTGAAATTCCCCAAGCCTTTCTCTCGGGCCTAGAAGGAGGCTAGCTGGGTACATTTTTTATGCCCAGTTGGACCCCCTTTTGAGCCTTTGTCTGTGCTCTGAGTCCATGAGAAAAGTCAATCTCAGACACTCGGCTGTGTTGAGCTCCACTTCACACACTGGCCATTGGATTCCGCACCACATTCCTGTTGACATAATTGGTGATAATTATACAAGAGGATTGCCATTTAAATAGAAATAAAAATAGTAGGATAGTGCTTTCAGCGAAGCACACACTCAGAGCACGACGTTGCTGACTTGTGGGCCAGAAAATATGGTGACATCAAAAGAGGAGAGAAGAAAGATAAATACTGGCCGGTGATTAAAATCCATATTTATGCAGGCCATTTTTTTCAGTGCAAGAGAAAATTGTGCGGCGTTGGTTATCTGGTTCCATTTGATCTGTGCTGAGAGAAAAGATGTCTGAGTCTTTGGGGCCCTCTGATCCCGATCTAATGCATTGGCAAAAACAGTCAATTATATTGTAAATTTCATAGAGAGGAACACTGAAATGTTTGAACAGCAAAAGGATTTTTACAAATTAAAAATGGCAGTCTTACACAAACATTTTGTGAATAAACAGGTTGTGAGGAGTGAAGATGGAAAAAGCTGGAACTACAGCTGGCCAATTATAGCAAGGTAATCACACTGGCTGTTCAATAGTTCAGAGGAACTGCGGAAGTAGAGACAGAGAAGATGACCTGACCTCCAACTAGAGCTCCAACAACACACACACAACAACGTGGGCATGGGCATTCTCTAGGAGAACAGAAAGCCTTCCCCTCCTACCTCCCTCTCTCCCTTGTCCCCTCAGAAAATGCCAGACCAGAACAGTGAAGAGACCATTTTCTTTTATTTCCCAATTCCACTAAAATAATCCCCACAGAGGCCATTTTTCCCCTATCGCCCTGGAATAATCTCAGAGTTGCAGAATCTTTTAGGAATAATTTCTCAGCCTCCATATACAGGAACACTAACAGAGAGGTTTGCTTGTATTTCATCGGAAAGCTACTTTAAGTTGAAGCGGAAAAACAAATGAGTCATTTCCCAGACGTCCCGTTTTTCCTTAAGTGTGTTTTATAAATCAATGTTGAACAGTGTTACAGCTCTGTGGATAGCACTTCCACAGTGTCAGTTCCAGTCCTGACCAATCCATGTGTGTAATCTCATCTTCGTCCTGTAAATCACAGTGTCCAACTTTATGTTTCCACGTCGGCCGTAAACCAGACTGGAGGCCTCGACATGTGCTGCTGTTTGATGTCTCCCAGCCCGGCTCGGAGCTGGTTGTGCACTCATCTCTCCAAGAGGTCAGGGTATACCACCCAAACGACAGGGTGATCGGTCAATTAACGTGGGTCTTCTACAAATAAGGGGCCAGAATGCGACGTCTGGGTCAAGGTTTTCAGCTGGTTTAAGTATGACTTCACGTGCCCTTACAAAACAAAAGTCTTGATAGGAACAATAACATCATACGTGAGGTGACAGAAACATCTACGTGTCAGTCATAAGTCATCATGGATGTTGCATGTTTCTTTTTTTCATGCCCAGATATGTTCATGCTTTCAGTCAACTTCTCATCAATAGTCATAATATTCCTAAAGAATGAAAATCAACATGTTTTCACAGTTTATATAATGATATAATACAATAATACAGCCTAATACAATGGGTTATAGAAACAAAAACAAGTCCATAATTAAATGTATATAGTCAGTAAGCTCTAAAACTCATCAAAACCTTGCTTCCTCTGTCCTCATTTCCTCCACTCCTTGCTCTTTGAAAGTGTATTGGAGCCTGAGGGTAGGTCCCTTCAATGCTCTACCCCAAGGTGCTTTGAGAGAGAGGTGAGGAATGGAGGCAACAAGGTGAGAATTTCAATTGCATTTCCTTGATTTCTCTCATCCTCTCTTCTTTCGAACCCATTGGATAATAATGTGATGGGGAGGGACTTCCAGCCTTCTCTTCCAATGGATTTTAAGAAAGGAAACGAGAGAGGAAGCAACAAATCCAGGAAATGCAATTAAGATTCTCCCAAGGTCAGAGGAAACAATAATTTAATAGTTATTAAAAATGCACTGTTGGATGTATAATATCATAATACAGATTGCTTTTTCCATTTTTACAACTGGTAGAAATAATACAAAAACTCCACAATGTTTATCACATTTTCAACCATGCCAGACCAGGCTGGATACCATAATACCTGTCACCTGTCCAGAATCACCGTTTGCCCTTACTCTACAGTCCATGAACTTGTGGAAATCTGAGAGAGATTGATGGGTGGTGACATGGTGGAAGCTCAAGCTTACCCTCTAAAAGGCTTGCTGGACTTATGTCAATATTGGTTATACCTTTCTCCGAAAGTGTCTGGGGGATCATACACTTGTAGCGGAACTTCAGCGCAACACTTGAGGAACTTGTTTGGATGTTTTATTTTAGTGCTGGAGACACTGATTTGCTCATTTAATATCTTGAAAGAAAGTGAAGCCTACGGTCACACGCCACCATGTACCTTCGTTAGAAACAAACAGACAACGCTTTGGTCCTACAGGGGATCTTCGTCACACAGGCCGTGACGTTTGAGGGCATGACCCCTCCAACCTTAGACAACCCCTGCCGTCTGAGGCAGTCACTAGAACCTGATGGGTTGCCCATGGCCTATATGTGGCAGAAATGCATAATTAAGTTGTTAAACGCTTGGTATTATGATGTAATGACAACCAGCTGTTTTACATGTCAGGAAAGAACCATGGTGTTGTAGGTCACAGTTTTGCCAGTCACGTGAAAGGGGTTGTACTTAGCATGCAAATAACCAGGGACACATTTCTGGCTCAGGAGAGTCACTCACAAATAATGGCCGAAATGCATGTGGTCACTTGGAAATAAATTAAAATGTATTAATGACTTTATTACAGAGAGGCACATTTGCAGTAGATGTTTAAAGAATGATGTACATTCACTGTTTAAAGATGAATTAAATTAGCTATTTAAGGATGTTTAACCGTAGCTGTTTAAAGATGACTGATGTGTTGAGATACTGTCTTTAATTTGTCCTCTGAGATATGGTCCACTGAGATACAGCTTTTTTTTTGCAACTCTGCCTAGAAGGCCAGCATCTGGGAGTCACCTCTTCACTGTTGACATTGAGGTTGGTGTTTTGCAGGTACTATTTGATGAAGCTGAAAGCTGAGGACCTGTGAGGCATCTGCTTCTCAAACTGGACACCCTAATGTATTTGTCCTCTTGTTCAGTTGTGCACCAGAGCCTCCCACTCGTCTTTCTGTTCTGGTTAGAACCAGTCTGCACTGTTCTGTGAAAGCAGTGCTACACTTTGTTGTATGAGGTCTTCAGTTTCTTGGCAATTTCTCGCATGGAATGGCCTTAATTTCTCAGAACAACAATAGACTGATGAGTTTCAGAAGGAAGTTCTTTGTTTCTGGCCATTTTGAGCCTGTAATCGAACCCACAATCGCTGATGCTGAAGATACTGAACTAGTCTAAAGAAGGACATTTTTATTGCTTCTTTAATCAGCACAACAGTTTTCAGTTGGACTAACATAATCGCAAAAGGGTTTTCTAATGATCAATTAGCCTTTTAAAATAATTAACTTGGATTAGCAAACACAATGTGCCATTGGAACACAGGAGTGATTGTTGCTGATAATGGGCCTCTGTACGCCTATGTGGATATTCCATTAAAATATCTAGTTTCCTGCTCCAATAGTAATTTGCAACATTAACAATGTCTACGCTGTACTTCCAATCAATTTGATGTTATTTTAATGGACAAATTTTACTTTTCATTCAAAAAACAAGGACATTTCTAAATGATCCCAAAATTTGAACAGTAGTGTATGTATTTATGTATGTATGTATGCACTGACGGCACTGTCCTGCTATTCTTATTCTATATCGCAAGGGCCTTTTCAAATTTATCAGACTTTTATCCATGAATTAAATATGTTGAGGGAAAAAGTCAATCACGGTTGATTCTCCGCTTGAAATATCATATAGATGAGTAATCATGTGTCTTAATCTGAGAGATGTTTGCTTGTGCTGGAATATAATTTCACGTTATTACGCATGAGAAGAGACGGTCGGCCCTGCCTTTGATCTGGTGCACTCGCCAGGAAGAGCTAGATTAAAAGGTTCACAAAATCAAAATAGACCTCAAATTGGTTTTTAGCTGAAATGCCTAAGTCGGAAAGCAACTTTATGCAAAGTTACTCATATATGTAACCTCCTATATATTTAACCTATATTTTTTAGTTTTTGCAATGCTATCCAAACACACACACACACGCACGCACACACACACACACACACACACACACCTGTGTACACGCCTCCAGGGACAGTATTCCGACACGTCACATGTAACACACAGGACTCACCCTGTGGTCGGTGTTGATACATATGCACTGAGGTGTGTGACATGACCAAGCATGTCCTTGGTGGTAACATGGAGACTGGCAGTCCCCTTTTAGAGCATGTACCAGCCAGAGGGCCGTCCTGAACTGGGCAGAGGGACTGAGGTTTGATGGTTGACAGTACGGCTGGCTGGTCTGTTTGGAAGAGCCGAGAGAGGCTTTCTTTCCTGTGGCATTTTTCCCCATGTGAGAAGATAAAAAAGAGGATGGGCACTGACGCTAGCCTGGAACGTGATCACAGCCCAGTGCCAGACCAGAGCCTCCCATTAAGGTTTAGGGTGATAAACAGCATCTGTTTCAAATGGGGGTAAGACCAGCGGAGGACTCTCTCCCTCTCAATATCACAGGCCTGGCGCACACCGAAAAGAGGAAGAAAGGGACTTCTCTCTCTCCTCTCTCTCTGTCTTCTCTTTAGAGTTGTATACCTCTCTCTCGCTCATTACAGTCTCAAAGAGATGGACTTATATTCTTTGAAAAGCTTGGGGCGGTGGAGGCGTAAAATCCCAAAATTGGTTCATTTGGGTCTAGAGCAACTACAGTACGCAACAATTCCTGAGCTGAAACACACCAGTGACGAACAGAGAACTAATGATCCGTGTCCAAATGACTCAAGTCTGTTTTTCTTCCACTAGAAAGATTCCCGGGAAAAGCATTGTGGTTAATTATTCCATTACTCTTATTAGAGAGATATCACCCTCTCTCGTTAACAGAGGTTATGGATGTTTCTGTTCTGAGTACAGTGTTGTTGCTTCATGTTCCTGTATAATTACCTGACTGTAAATAACCTGTAAACTGTAAGCACAATATATGTTCTTGACTGTAATTAGCTGGGATAGCCAGAGTCTGTTCCTTCTAAATAAGGTCATCTCAGGTTTTGGTTGCCCGCTGCTGTTTCACTAAGAGGCGAGTGATGCCCCCTACTGGATGAACCGGATCTCACCGTTCATACCAGATTTAGTTTAAGTGATCCCTGTCAGAAAATGACACCATTAAAACCATTAATCATAAATGCACAATGATTTTTTTTTTCAGTGAGTAGAAATGAGTAGCTTCCATCTGTTGTATTTCATATAAATAGTGGTTTGAAGAAAATGTTTTTATTCTGCAGTAAACTCCACAGCCTTCATTAGTGGCCCTGTGTCAGAGGGAATTGACATTAAGGTGGTGAGGCTTTTGGCCAGCTGCCTTTTAATATCCCAGACTAACTGCTTCTAACAGCTATTATCCTCTGGCAGACCCAAAACAACAGCAGCATTAGACGTTTTCTCTTTGTCTATTCTTAGTGTTCAGTTGACCACTTTTCTCGATTTCATAAAAGCAGATTTTGGAACAATGTCGTTAAGGAGCGAATACTGCATACAGAAATCTGTGGACTTTTGCTTGAACATGAATGTATTTTGAAAAGGTTTTCCTTGCCCTCTCAAAACATTTCCACATTCACCAAAACTACATAGTACCATAAAAATTGCAGATACATTAATCAAAGGAACCCAACTGCCTGAAAAGAAGATTCATGCAATCTACTATCTTTTGAGTCCAGGGAGAAAACAGAAAGTTAGTCTGTCTTTGAAAGCTGTATTTCTTCATTTTAACAATCGCAAAGTGGCTAGCACCAATGTTTTGATAAAAAGCCAGGACAGGACAAAGAGTCTGGACAAATGTAAGTATTGTAAAATTGATAGATAGAGCTATGAAAGAAAGGGCTGATCCAAGACACAGTATACAATTATAGCTTCAATATGTTTGTAGGTTAGACAATGTTTCTTTACACTGACATTGTGTATAAACAAGCTGACATTGGAATGAAACAAGCTTACATTTTGAATTATAATGTAGAACAATAGAAGAGCTAAGCTGATGAGGAATTTATATTCTTGATGTATGAAGAGCTTCATTAATTTAAAGACAATAAGACAATCTCCCAAAATGTATGTGGAAAATAGGGATCCCAACTTTAAAAATGCCCCAATGTATTTTGTTGTCACTAAAACATATTTTGGAAATACAGCATTCAAAAGATGCAGACTGATGTGTAACACCTTTGATGTTATGTATATTTCTCCTAAAATATTTCAGCACAATTGCACCCACATGAAAGACAACATTATTTAGAATCAAAAAGCAACAAAACATGGTTTTACACAGATTTTGACTTTTCTGCAGTACTGCGCATTGTTGTGGGAAACATTGAAAAAAATGCACACATTTCTCTCATGATGAAAACAATGTGTTAGTATTCTGTGAACAAACCCGTTTGTTTTCACCGATGGCATTTACTGTTTTGCAAAACAGGTTCTAAGATATGTAACTTGGGTTCAAAGGCGAGAACACGATCAGATGTTCTGTAAATGCATTTGAGTATTTGATCATTGCTGTTTTGCTAAAGATGCATTACAACATGGATCCAAAGGACTGTTATACGGGATTTAAAACAGCGTACGCTCTGTTAGTGCAAAACCTTTCCATATCTAAAGAAGTTTCAGATAAATACACAAACAAAAAAATCAAACTCAATGCCCATTTTGGGAGGGCTGTTTTTTTCACTTGACAGGGCTGTAGAAAAGGTGGAGGTTGGCCTTTGTTCCAAGCTCTCTCAATGTGTGCGAAGCCTCTCTAAGCTGCGTCTATTTGAACATGCAATGTTTTAAAGCTCAGAGCAGCATGGGGTGGCGAGTGGAGAGGTTGAGGAGAAGAGACAGACAGATGAGTAGAAGAGCAAGTGAAAAAGGGAGTGATATATTTAGAGAGCAAGCTGGAAAGAAAGTGCAAGAAGGAGAGATGGAAAGAGACAGAGAAGAATGTCAAGCCACTGCTCTGTTTATTCAAAACTAACACGACACAAACTTGATGCCTTGTTCCTCGTCTCTTATGACATGACAGCTGACACAGGTTGAGAGGTTTGATACACTGGGAGTAGGAAGTCATATATCTTTACCAGAGAGACACTTTCTGCCTGACACTTTTGTAAAAAATCTAAACTACCCTGTAAAGAAATGCTCAGTTTCTTTTCATTGGATTCCTCTATATCAACAACCTGTACAGAACAAAAACAAAATGAAAGCAAGTCAAATACCTCACTTAATAATCAGCAGAATTGTTGACTTGTAGACAAAGTCCGCTAATTCTCTGTCTTACCAGCCAACGTCTTATGGTGGACTCAGCAGTCTGGCACGCGAGATTTAACCGGACTCATCCCCACTGCCAGATTTAACCGGACTCATCCCCACTGCCAGTATCATGCGAGTCTGCCTGTCTGGTCAGTAGCTGGAGAACAGATGGTCACCTGGATTAATTAAGTCGATTAAATCAATTAATTCATCCCATTATGTAATTAAGAGTGGGCGACGGGGGAAGGGAAGGACTCAGGAGACAGCAGCGATCTGATTTACTATGTCCTGATAAGGCATGTGTCCTCAGTCACACAGCACAGATCATTACGGGGGAGTTTTATAACAGCTGTCTACTTGCGTTAATCAAATGTGCAGTCAGACAATGGTCTTAGAATCCGTGTGCATTCAAATTAGCGGACATGTATATAGGAATGTATTGTAGGTGACAGAAAGTTTGCCCTCAGAGGTACTTGAACAGATGATAATACTAAACTGATTCGGTCTGTCTACGCTGCATCCCCCGGTAGTTCCACTAGGGGGTGCTCCAATGACACGGCAGGAAATACAACACCACCAAGAAAAAAAAGGATTCATTCTTTTGGCTCTATACACCAGAAGTTTGGATTAGAAATCAAACAGTTACAGAAGGTTAAACAAAAGATTATCAGCTTTTTTTTTTTTAAATATTTGTGTACATATTGCTCCAGGGAACCAACAGTTGGAGAAACATTTGATTTGACGGGGGGTTTCAGTTTGGTGTAGGCTGAAAATCAAGAGACCACCATCCCAAATATCGTCAGGACCTAGAGCTCACCCAAAACAACAGTATGGATCATCATTAAAAAGAAAGGAAGCCCTCTCCAGGGGTGTAGGTGTGAAGGGGTCGACCACTACCATCGGCAGAACACCTCACCAGCAGAACCGTCCAAGATCCAAGATATACCCGGTGGCGTAACTATCACTAGGCCCCCAGCCTGGCATCACCACGCTACGCCACTGAGTACACTACTTGACCAGTGAAATATGGTAGAGTGGGTGTTAAGGTTTACGCGTTTAAAGAGGTTTTCTGACTAAGGACAGACAAACTAATTGGACTGCACCTCATCATACAGCAAGGCAATGACCACCAATATACTGCCATAGCAACCTAGATTGTTTTCCGTGCCAGAAGGTGAGAGGTCGTTCGATGGCTACATTATGTCATTCATCAGGTTAAAGTCAGTGTCTTTAATTTGCTGCAGATGAGATCTAAAAACAAAAAAAAAACCACAACTATAGATCTCATAGAGCATCACCAAAGACGTCTGGTGGGGTCATGGGTCATCACCACAGAGGAAGTCTGCTGGGGTCAATGGGTCATCACAAGGGAAGAAGTCTGCTGGGGTCAATGGGTCATCACCAGGGAAGAAGTCTGCTGGGGTCAATGGGTCATCACCAGGGAAGAAGTCTGCTGGGGTCAATGGGTCATTACCAGGGAATAAGTCTGGTGGGGTCAATGGGTCATCACTAGGGAAGAAGTCTGGTGGGGTCAATGGGTCATCACCAGGGAAGAAGAACAATGTATAAAGTGCTGTCATTTATAAATAGTAAAACCAATATGGACACACATTTAACCAACTTCAGTCACATTAAAATTGAAAATCTATGCATTAACCTGATAGCATTGTTTGATTCCAGAGTTCCAGAGTCAGAGGTTAGAGTCTAATGCCCAGTATGTGCTTGTGTGCTTCAAGTCCTCGATTTACATGGTCAGAGTAAAAGAAGGGACTCCCACTGTCCAATACTGTTCAGCCAGTGGGCATTTAAAGGCCAAAGGAGAGAGAGAGGAGAGAAGGAGGAAGGAAGGTAGATAGACAGAAAAAAGGAACTAAGGAAGGAAGTAGGGAAGGAGGGCAACATTACCAACCAGGCATGAGGTACTCTAATCGCCCGCAGGCTCATTAACTCCCTGTACTGCTCCCTGGGGTTATCTCACATACAGTATCAGTGGCCAGAAGCGCAATCATTTAATTGAATATAGGGAGGGATGAGAGCAGGGCCGACTACAGGCATAAGGGACATAAGCGGTTGCTTAGGACCCCCGACCACTAGGGGGTCTCTGACTGCTATGGATCCCCTGACCAATGGGATCAGAGACTGAATATGTAAGTTGATCCCTGTCCCCCCTCTCCTAACTGGCTCCCCAGTCAATACCCAGACTAGCCCAAACCTGGTGAGGAGGAAAAGTCTGTGTAAAAGGTGGTGGACGAGGAGGAAGAGTATGTGTCAGAGATGGACGAGGAGGAAGAGTATGTGTCAGAGATGGATGAGGAGGAAGAGTATGTGTCAGAGATGGATGAGGAGGAAGAGTATGTGTCAGAGATGGATGAGGAGGAAGAGTCTGTGTAAAAGGTGGTGGACGAGGAGGAAGAGTATGTGTCAGAGATGGATGAGGAGGAAGAGTATGTGTCAGGACCCAGCACAAAGATGTGATGCTGAGGCAGAATGAATCTCTCATTGATTTTTATTTTGCAGCTGCACAACAATTTTCAGTTTATTATAATGTTCTTTGGTCATTGGGCTTTTGCAGTGGACTACTGTATTTTTATGCCACTGCTGAACATACAGACATTCAATACTGTTTTACTTGCAAGTACTTACAGTATTCAATATATTCACTGAACTTGTGATTATTATTAAAGTTGTGATTATTATTAAAGTTGTGATTATTATACTTTTTTATTGCAAAATGTGTTTATTATTTACAATTAAATAAAAATCTGTAACTACGTGCCCTGGATACTGTATTCTCCATTTTTTATGCAGTGTCAAATGACTGCTTTGTAGTGTTCATATGTTGACTGGCTGTGTGTATTATCTGAAAGCATTGTTTGATTTTGAGAACAGATTAAATGATTTTGAGGCGAGTGTTTGATTTTGACAGAAGAGTCTGGGGTTTTGTGAATGTAGTTTGAAGATTTGGTTCTGTGTTTAAAGTTTTTATAAAAAGGATGAAGGTTTCAAAAAATGTATTAGCAATTGTGAAAAACAGTGATTTGTTTGAGTTTTTTTACTGAAGGCCTAATGTTTGGATTTAGCTGATGCTTCTGGGCCAACTGCTTTAAAGGGTCACTCTCAGGGTTGTTGTGTTTGTACATAAAGGCCTTTTGATGATAATATTCTGGATCACATTGAGTTAGGTCAAAATGTATTGTCTCTTTTCTCTATATGGAGAGCTATGGGGATTCTCCCAAGTCCTGTCCTACAAGCTGAGTTAGAGTTATTTCTGGGAACACCAAGTAAAATATTTTTATAAAATTCCAGGTGTAAAATTTCAGTCTGGTTTTTGTACCAAGATGTACCATTTCAATTGCTAAGGGGGCCCCAGATTTTGCTGCCATACAAAGGGACTGGTGATATGACAGAGTCAAATAATTTTCACTGATTTGTAGGAGCACAAAGAAAAGCCAAGTTTAGGCCATAGTCTCTCTCACTGTCTCTCTCTCTCTCTGCTAGAGTATTGTCAGGCGTCATGGAGAGACCACAACTCTTTACGACTGCATGGCGACCGGAGGTCAGAGTGTTGCAAGGAGATATCCCGTCCGTGTGGTCGAATGAGGAATTCCATTTACTACATCAGAAGCTGTCTGCTTCCTTCTCACCCAGGGAAAGACATTCCGTTGTGGAGTTTAGTTCTCACTGGGGATTATGGGAAAATTAAGTTAGGGCAGTGCACTTTAGTGCTGGGTGGAGCAGTAGAGAGGAGAGAAGAGAAGAGGAGAGGAGAAGAGAGGAGAGGAGAGAAGAGGATAGGAGAGAAGAGGAGAGGGGAGGAGAGGGGAGGGGAGGAGAGAAAAGAGGAGAGAAAAGAGGAGAAAAGAGAAGAGGGGATAAGAGGAGAGGAAAGTCTGCTTTTTTCATATGAGACTTCCTTGTACTAAAGAAAAAGTTATTCAAGTTATTAATCAAATAATCAAGGCTGACCTTCTGTATTAATCCAACTCCTAAAATACTTCTAAACTAAAACAATACCACAACTGTTTCCCCAGCGGCATGCCCATAAGTCATTTTTGGTATCCCCTTGTCTTCGTCCTCTGAGACTTGTCCCGTTTCCGTCTTTCTATCCCACATGACAGGTGAAACTCTACAGTCTGCAGACTACCTTCAGTCCTGACACTCCTTTTCTGCACATTGTAATGACTAGGCTTAACATGCGCTACGTCTTGGATCAGCCGAAAGTTGCTTTTAAATGTAATTTGTGCTACAGCACCCATTTTCCACACCATGTCCCACACACTCTGCTATGTTTGTAATCACTACGTACCCCACATCTTTCAGCCAGGCTGAACAGTTCCAGTGTTTTCACATCGACTCACCCCGTACAGTAATTAGGCGAGCAGAGAATAAAAAACTGTGAAGCGTACACCTCAACCGCTCCGTCTGTTGAACACGTCTGCCGTGAAATAAATGTTGATGAAAACGACTGGCGTCCCCCTCACACCCAATGTTTTACCCGGTCCAATTATATTCTGATGATACCTTCAAAGACCTCAGAATTTAAATAGGATTTCCCATACAAGTGTATCACATCCTCATGCTATGATTGTAACACAAATAATTCAGACGTCAGTCCGCCATGTGACCAACAGATGGCAGTGTTGCATTCAAGATGCGTATTCCCAGTCTGGAGTCCAGAGAGCTGGTAAAAGATATGAAAATCCATACTGGCAGAAAAGGCCATAATTAAATTCATTTATCGACTTGACATATTTATATCCAGCACAATTCCCTGTGTCTGCTGAAGACAGATTAGCTATTTTCTTTTTGTGGCATCAAAGCTGTCCCTTTATCTCCCATGACAGTGTTTCAGCGGAAGTGGAGTTTTTCGATGCGAGTCTCGTGGGACAGTCGTGTTGTGAATCGCTGTCCCCTTGACATCCTATTATTAGCTTAATAACTAACGGCTGCAACAACACTTTACAGGCTGACAGCACGATGCCCTACAACACATGACAACGGAACACATCTTTGTGGGTTAATAAAAAGAAGACTGTCAAACGTTGTGTAGGTACTTAGAGTGATGTCCAAAACCGGAACAGGCTCTTGGGCTCATTAGCTTGCTAATGTTCAAGAGAGACAGTCTAAGTGAAGAAAATGTTATAAAATCACTTGAAATGAGTCCAGTATGCTGATCTAGGTGTCCTCGGGGTTCATGCCTCAGGGAAAACCTAATTATTCAGGGATTCCACATTACAGCTGAGCGTAGTGCTGCAGCCTAAAGACAGGCCCTCTGCTGCCTTCAGAGTCCTCTGTTTGGATGCACTGCATCAGCCTGGATCAGACTGGATCAGCCTGCATCAGCCTGGCTGCCACCCACGGTACTGGAAGCATGTCCACCAGTCAGATCACTGACCCCTGGAGTCACACTCCAACAGCAGCCAATCGTAGCTGTGGTTTGCAGTCTAAAGGTCAATGGGATGTGAAGATACTTGATGTGCATGAAGAAGACCCCTAAAGAAGGGACAGGGACATTTATCCTGACAGGCAGAAGTCCAGTGTACTTTAGAAGTGGAGAAGCCGTGGCTTCGTTCAGAGAAACCCGTCCCGCTGATAATCAAGACCACTGTAGAGGGACTTCAGCATTACCCCGGTGGGACTCAGAGCCGGAATCGCAGTCCTCTGGAGATTATTTAGTTGGGATTAGCTGAGAGGATAAGATCAGGATAATCACGATGGATTCAAGGAGAGTGTGCTCAATCAGACCGTTTCTACTGACCTGGTGCTTCATGGTACAGAATAAAGACAGAGAATACCACCGTCGAAATGCCAACACAAGCCCTCACCTCCAACACTGACAGCAGCCCAGCATCTTAAATTAGATGTAAATACATGAAATAGGGCAGGTGATTCAGTGTTTCTGCTTATTATTTTTGGAGCGTTTGAAGATGAAACAAGCACATTCTGAGTCCTTACTCGCCTCCCTGAAGACTAAAGCTAAAGCACAGTACTAAAGCTAAAGCACAGTACTAAAGCTAAAGCACAGTACTAAAGCTAAAGCACAGTACTAAAGCTAAAGCACAGTACTAAAGCTTAAGCACAGTACTAAAGCTAAAGCACAGTACTAAAGCTAAAGCACAGTACTAAAGCTAAAGCACAGTACTAAAGCTAAAGCACAGTACTAAAGCTAAAGCACAGTACTAAAGCTAAAGCACAGTACTAAAGCTAAAGCACAGTACTAAAGCTAAAGCACAGTACTAAAGCTAAAGCCAGACTGACATTTTAATTTTCCTGTCAGCAGTGACAGCATCATCGAATGCTCTGTACGTTATGTTTCCCAAAATTTATTTCTAAAAGATGACGCCTCTAAAAGCTTTCATTGTGAGTTCGTGTTTTAATGCAAACACTTGTTTTAAAAAGACGTTAAACATCACTCTTTACTGATGAAAAGAGGTTGAGAAGACACTGGAAAGACCATGAGAAGACATGTTTTAGATGATTCGGCTCAGTTCGATGTATCCACTGGGTCAGAATCAGGGTGCTTGTTCACCTGTTTCCCCAAAATTCATCAAAAATCACTTTTTAGGGCTTTTTTTAGGCTTATTGGTTAAGTTTATGATTAGACATTAGGTTTAGGGTAGGTTTAGGTTATTTAAGTTAGGGTTAGTTCACGGTTGGGGTAAAAACTGGTCTAAAGGGTTGGGGTTAGTGTTAAGGTTAAGGGTTAAGGTTTTGGGTTAGGGTTAAGTGTTAAGTGTTAGGAGATATGAATATGGATTTCTGGGTTAGATTTAAGGTCCCCACAAGGATAGAAAAACAAACATGTATGTGTATGTGTGTAAGTGTGTGTGTGTGTGTGTGTGTGTGTGTGCGTAACAATATGTTTATGCTCGTGTTCCTGTCAGATGGAGGGTAACTACACCGGACAAGACCCTCCAGTAACACCTGCAGCTGTAGACTGGGTTCACTTCCTCTGAGTCACCATTCATTTAGGTCAGTGAGGGAAATGTAAAGGCCTTAACCATCTCCCACCTGTTCTGTTTGTCTTTTAAGGGTGGGGGGATAGATAGATAGATAGATAGACAGACAGACAGACAGACAGACAGACGGACGGACGGACAGACGGACGGACAGACAGATAGATAGATCTATCTTGGAAAGATAGACAAAATCTTCCCAAGTAGAAAAAGGTTCACATTGCATACAGTAGCAAGAGATGACAGGTGTCTTTTTCCTGTCTAATGAGATGTCTGCTTTCTGCTGAAATGCAGTGAACCTATAGCCTGGAAGCCTTCACTTCCTCCACAACCCCATCCTGCTTCTTACATTCTCCCTTCTTGCCTTGTTTCCTGTCAAAGTTTTAGTGTTTTATTAAATATATCTCCCAGCTATCGCTCTTGTAAAAACACAAACTCAGCCAGCCAAGTTGCAGACTTGGTGGTGATGTGACAGGACAGAGGCCCATCTCAGAGGCTTTTCAGTTTGTACCGATCACAGCACAAAATTAACAATCTCACAGTTATGACTGGAGCAGCCCTCAGGGACGTATATAAAGGCTTATGAACAGGATCTGTATATACGGCCTGAGTGAGATGGAGCACATCAGCTAACGCGGACAGAAAGGCGGCCAAGTCAGCGTTATATAACCACACTGTTTCAGTTTTCAAGAAAAGACAGGAAGGTATGGAACAGGAAATGTTCATTATCTACAGAGTAGGTCAGCTCTATAGATCTACAGCTCAGCTTTATAGATCTACAGTCCTAATCAGTTCTATAGATCTACAATACAGCGATATTGATCTACAGCTAAGCTTTAAAGATGTACAGTACACATCTAAAATACAGCTTTTAAGAGCTACAGTACAGATCTACAATACAGCTCTACAGATCTATAGTTCAGATATACAACACAGTTCTAAAGATCAAAAGCTTTTCTCTACAGATGTACAGTACAGCTATATATAGTATATAGATCTAGAGTACACCTATAGATCTAAAGTATAGCTCTACAGATCTACAGTACAGGTCTAGAATACTGCTATATAGATCTACAGTACTGCCCTGCATATCTACAGTGCAGCTCTATAGAACTGTTGTACTGCTCTATAGATCTACAGTGAAGACCAACAGATCTGTAATTTATCTCTATAGATAACTTTTGTCTCTATCATAATATCATTTGAAGTACATCAAGTATGAAGTATGGAGTAATATACTATCTGCATTTGAAAAGACTGTGACATTTTGACATTCTAGGAATTAGCTTATGCTCTTAGAATGAGGGTGAAGTGCCACGCTTAACAGCACAGTGACAGATCTCTCATATTGTTGGATTAGGGAATTGAAACCAACGACATTTCCGTCACTTGCTCTTCAATGGTTCTACACTCAAACTCCTAAAATCCCCACCAAATGGCATTTTTGCCATCTCTGGGCAGGATGGTTGGACACGGTACAGAATGCATCGCTTTATTGCACCAAAATGTGTGTCTGCTGAAAACCTCCAGAAAACTGCTCCATGTGGACTTTGTGACCTCAGAGGTTTCTGATTTCTTTAAGAACGCTCTTATTGATCGATGGCAATAACTTTGCCGCAGAGCTGAGCAGGCTCTGAAAAGGCCACAGCTTGCAGCGTCTGTGTGCCCTGGTTGTCATTTTAGTGTTTATTTCTTGAAGTGTATACTGGCTTGTGCAATTAAATGTAACCAGTGGGATTAACTTCCTGAAGGACTAATTCAGCTCCCCACGCAGTAACAATGCAAAACGTTGATTTAGAATATTTCTGCTCATCAGCTGTACTTCTTCTATCTTCTCAGGCAGATAACAAAGGAAAACTATGTTCAACAACTTCACAGTGCCAACAACACCATTACTGTTGTCCTTTGGAAGTTTCTGTAGGTCTTCATCTTGCCCAGAGAGCCTTGACAACTGACCAGCCTCCCTCATTCTTTGGTCTGCCAGTGGGTCACTAGAGGCCATAAGTCCTTTAAAAGTTCTGAAGCACAGTTTTTGAGTATCTGTGGCAAAACCCCTGAATGCAGGGAGTCTCAGTGAACATGCATACAATTTCCACCCCCTTATCCTTAACTGTATCTAATACTTTTCTATGACTTTTAAAACATGGCATGAAACTACATCAGTGGACACTATAACTAGCACAAAATTTGTGCAAGTACAAAATTAAACAACAAAGGTATTGGACCAGGGGCCATAGCATATTTGACCTAAAAACACAGTGTATTCTTGGTACCGCACCACCGGGTCTGAATTCGGCAAACGTTTTGAATGTCAAACACTCATGTCATCGGATGGACTCGGCAAAGTAACGCAATAAGAAATGCTGTTTAAGGGGGAAAAGCACTTCTGTGTCAGTCATATTTTTTGGTTAAGCACTTAGAGAACAGAACAGAAGGTTCTTAGGTTGGCCTTGACTGACAACATTGTAAAGCCTGCAAATCTAGCGTTCACACAGAGTAACTAATTCATGAGACATTGAGTCACGTGTAGCCAAAGCATTCCCCTCCGTCGTTGAGGAACATCACCCCTTGGGTTTGAGCCTAGATAGTGCCACTAAGTGCCGAGTGGCTAAACCGAATTGGTGACACAACTTGGCCAGCGTTGCCAGGGTGGGAGACGGCAAAGTCGGAAAGGATGTCATAGTCTCATACCGCTGTAATGACTCCCTCAGAGGGCTTGGCGTCGGCAACACTGGCAGGTTCTCGTGTGAGTGACCATGCCATCACACGTTGACCCACGTGACTCCCTGGTTGGACGGGCAGTGTGGAAACAAGCCGATTGGCTCGGCGTTGCAGATGACCCTGAAGTGGACTGAGATTAGATTGGATATTTAGAAATCGGAGAAGGCAAACAGAGAGGGTTAAAAATAAGAACATACAACAACGATGAGAAACAACGACAGTCATTCTAAATGACGAATATGTCTGACTGGTGCTTCTTCAGCCCACACTGCCTGGCCAACCTCAGCCCTGCTTCTCCGGTGGCATCTCCCCAACTCCCCTGGATGTTATCCTGGCTGACATGAATTAATAATAACAGGAGCGGCTTCACAGGCAGCCGCTCCTCAGCTCAAATCGGCTGTTACATAAGCAGGTCTGCAACCCTTCTACTATTATACTTCCTGAACTCGTCTACCGCTGACCCCTCCCCTGACCCCTCCCCCTGCCGCCGCCGCTTCACAACATGTGGCGCCAGGGATGCGCAGGAGGAGCAAGCATATGGCTAACGTCAAGAGGATTAAGGTAGAGCAGAAACCGTGAAAAGAAAAGAGTGTAGAAAAGTGAGGGTATAGAAGGTGAGGGTGCAGAGAGTGATGGTGTAGAAAGTGAGGGTGTAAAAAGTGAGGGTATACAAGGTGAGGGTGCAGAAAAAGACGGTGTAGAAAGAGAGGGTGTAAAAAGTGAGGGTATAGAAGGTGAGTGTGTAGAAGGTGAGGGTGCAGAAAGTGAGGGTGTAGAAAGTGATGGTGTAGAACAAGAGGGTATAGAACATCAGGGTTTAGAAAAAGACAGTGTACAAAGTAAGGGTATAGAAGGTGAGGGTATAGAAGGTGAGGGTATAGAAGGTGAGTGTGTAGAAAGTGAGGGTGTAGAAAGTGAGTGTGTAGAAAGTGAGGGTGTAGAAAGTGAGGGTGTAGAAAGTGAGGGTGTAGAAGGTGAGATTATGGAAAGGTAGTAAGGCTGTATACTGCAGTATGAGACAAGATAAGCCTATTCTGTATCTATCTATTAGAAGTGTCAACAAACACGGCCATGCCCAGACAGCTTTGGACCCACGGTAGGCTGTTGCTCCAGCTCCTGCAGAGGAGGGCAAGTTGATTGTATTAATTAGAGAAACAGACTATCTGCAAATCTCTTCTACATCAGAGTGTCCTGACGTCCTCCTAAAATGCCAAGCACCCAGGTTTCCTAGGGCTCCCTAGACAGAACATTGACATGACCTTCTCCACCGATCAGACGTGGGTGCCGGGTTCGATCCGCTCCTGTCTCAGTTGGCAGAGTGAACTTTGAGAGCTGACAAATCGGCTGTCTGGATACTGTCACACCTCATTAGTCTGAAGCCCTCGTCGCTCTGTTGTTGGAAAAGTAATCAACCAGCTTGTGGTCCCAGTCACCACTCAGTCAGATCAGTCGGGACCCAGAGGAGACGGTTCTACAGGGACCCTGGGGACCTCGAACAGCTTCGAAAGGTCTTCCTGGGTACAGAACCAAACCTGAGTTGAATAGTTCAGTGAGGTAAAAGCCAAAGTGTTAGGTAACGGGGTGAGTTTCTTTTGAGGTTAAGGACGGCCTCCACGAGATTTCCCCCCCATGCGGCAGATCCGAGTGTCGTCTGGATATGCTGCTCGACAGCCTCATCTAATATTGACAGTGGCAGAACAACTGGCCTCAACGCAAGCTTCCTCTGTGGCGCTCTGTGGCGCTCCGTGGTCGCTCCGCGTCCCTGGGTGTGCACATGTGGAGACGAGCACGGGGTGTTACCAAAGCTACCGATGAAGGTCCGAAACATCATGCTTTTGCTAGTAGGTGAAACGCAGTATAACGTGGTTGAATGTTGAGCGAGCATCGGTGCTTTTTTTCTTTCAGTGAAGCACACTGAAGTCTGTGTGTGTGTGTGTGGGGGAAAAAAATGTGACAAGATGACATTTTGAGGGCGATAGAGGGTTAGGGTGTATGTGAGTGTGTGTGTTCAAATCAACCAGTTGTGGATATGATAGTAACAGCTCAAATTAGATGAATGATTAATCTTTGTGTCTGTAATCATCCCTGGGAACTTCTGCTCTCCCTTTCTCTCTCTTCAGCATACAACTCATCCTCTCATTCATTCTCTCCACCTCTACCCATCTCTCTATTCTCCTTTGCTGCCTCTCTTTTGCACCTTTCTATTTCTCTCCTGAGGTCCAGCCCACATACCTGATACCCTGTTCATGCCATGCCCACCTAAGTACAGCCTCATGAACCATCTTGTCCTTGTCTGGAAACCGAGGTTGGATAAAAGAAACTGTGTGCTCTGCAGTTCTGTTGGACCACAGCGTCTCTCAGTACCTCTTCTCACAGGCTTTCAAAGGCAGCTCCAAACAAAATTGCCCCCTAATCACACGTCTGAAGTCAGGTTATGCACCAGCAGTTTGTCCTCATTCCTTTAGCTGACAATATGTCATTGGTAGTTAGTCTAGTGAACATCCAGACTTGTGGTAAACATGGCCAGATGCTGTCTGGGCCACTGGTGCACCTGCACAGGGGCCCTGAAGTCCAGAGGTCCTAACTTCCAGGGGACCCAATGGATTTTGTCAATCATTCTTACTCAGATGTTACGTATGAAAAGGGCATCAGTCACGGCAAAATGTCTAGAGCTTGTAGTTGTAAAACAATAATTACTTCTCAGGTAAAATCAACGGAACTGGACAGCATGCTGGGGGACTGATTGGAGTCATCCTCTCGTCAGGACGAGAATCGCCTGTTGTCATTGTTAGTCACCTGTGTTGGGGTCACGTGTGTTGGGGTCATCTGTATTGGGGTCACCTGTGTTGGGGTCATCTGTATTGGGGTCACCTGTGTTGGGGTTATCTGTATTGGGACAGCTGATGTACTCCAGAATGAGCCAAATGAGAGACGCTGAGAGAGAAACTCCTCCCTTTTTGCGTCCTGTTTGTTTCTGCTTAATGTCCCATTTGGGGGTTGCTGAATTTGCCTTTTTGTAGGGGGTTGTTTTGTGGGCACTCATGGTGGTGGTCTTAGAATCCTCTCTGTTGTTTGACCACATTCGGCATGACATCCTCATGGTTATCTGTCAGAAACCTGCTGGAGACCCTAGTAGCTTTTGTTTAGTTGTTAAAAAGATTTACTTGGTCAGTTCCAGTTTAAACAACGTTTTTGGTTGGGTATTAGGATATACAGGTGCTGGTCATATAATTAGAATATCATCAAAAAGTTGATTTATTTCAGTAATTAAATTCAAAAAGTGAAACTTGTATAATGTATACATTCTTTCACACAGACTGATATATTTCAAGTGTTTATTTCTTTTAATTTTGATGATTATAACTGACAACTAATGAAAACCCCAAATCAGTATCTCAGAAAATTAGAATATTGTGAAAAGGTTCAATATTGAAGACACCTGGTGCCACACTCTAATCAGCTAATTAACTCAAAACACCTGCAAAGGCCTTTAAATGGTCTCTCAGTC
>JACXGI010002629.1:10061-32236 GCA_016801175.1 Esox masquinongy
CAATCAATCAGATTCCAAACTCTCCACCATGGCCAAGACCAAAGAGCTGTCCAAGGATGTCAGGGACAAGATTGTAGACCTACACAAGGCTGGAATGGGCTACAAGACCATCGCCAAGCAGCTTGGTGAGAAGGTGACAACAGTTGGTGCGATTATTCGCAAATGGAAGAAACACAAAAGAACTGTCAATCTCCCTCGGCCTGGGGCTCCATGCAAGATCTCACCTCGTGGAGTTGCAATGATCATGAGAACGGTGAGGAATCAGCCCAGCACTACACGGGAGGATCTTGTGAGATCATCTTCAATGATCTCAAGGCAGCTGGGACCATAGTCACCAAGAAAACAATTGGTAACACATTACGCCGTGAAGGACTGAAATCCTGCAGCGCCAGCAAGGTCCCCCTGCTCAAGAAAGCACATGTACAGGCCCGTCTGAAGTTTGCCATTGAACATCTGAATGATTCAGAGGAGAACTGAGTGAAAGTGTTGTGGTCAGATGAGACCAAAATCGAGCTCTTTGGTATCAACTCAATTCGCCGTGTTTGTAGGAGGAGGAATGCTGCCTATGACCCCAAGAACACCATCCCCACCATCAAACATGGAGGTGGAAACATTATGCTTTGGGGGTGTTTTTCTGCTAAGGGGACAGGACAACTTCACCGCATCAAAAGGACAATGGACGGGGCCATGTACCGTCAAATCTTGGGTGAGAACCTCCTTCCCTCAGCCAGGGCATTGAAAATGTGTTGTGGATGGGTATTCCAGCATGACAGTGACCCAAAACATACAGCCAAGGCAACAAATGAGTGGCTCAAGAAGAAGCACATTAAGGTCCTGGAGTGGCCTAGCCATCTCCAGACCTTAATCCCATAGAAAATCTGTGGAGGGAGCTGAAGGTTCGAGTTGCCAAACGTCAGCCTCGAAACCTTAATGACTTGGAGAAGATCTGCAAAGAGGAGTGGGACAAAATCCCTCCTGAGATGTGTGCAAACCTGGTGGCCAACTACAAGAAACGTCTGACCTCTTTGATTGCCAACAAGGGTTTTGCCACCAAGTACTAAGTCATGTTTTGCAGAAGGGTCGAATACTTATTTCACTCATTAAAATGCAAATCAATTTATAATATTTTTGACATGCGTTTTCTGGATATTTTTGTTGTTATTCTGTCTCTCACTGTTCAAATAAACCTACCATTAAAATTATAGACTGATCATTTCTTTGTCAGTGAGCAAACGCACAAAATCAGCAGGGGATCAAATACTTTTTTCCCTCACTGTATGCATGTCTGTCAAAAGGTCTGTATCAAAGTGTCTGCATATCAAAGTGTCTGAGAATGCAAGAAGAGTTTATGTAGCAAAATTAAACCAACTGGATTTTGATACCAAGGGATGTTTGATGCGATTGGGATATGAAAACAGGAGTATGTGTGCAATCAGGTGTGTCAGCAACGGAATAAGTGAATGGATTATGACGGACAGGGAAAACACCAACCTGCAACATATAGGAACATAGGGGGCACTTGTGATTAGGACAGAAAGAGAGGGAAAACACAGATACACCTACAGGATACCTCTATCCGTAACAACATCCATATGGGATGAACTTTAAGAACGGTAGACGCCATTGTATGTTCTACCCATACATGTGAACGGATGAGTCAATTTTCGCTAGAATGTCGATTCCGAGAATTGGTTGTTCAACCTGTCCTACCCACAGATGGGCAGTAATAACCCTTGGTCTTAAGGTTCTGATATTCTAGGGAAAAGGAACTGTGCCCTAGCTTCCCTCTGACTTAATTTGAACACAGACGTATGAAGCGGTCGTAGTTGTCAAGTGTAAATCAGCCAGGTCCAGGACTATTGTATCTTTTCTTCTCGTAAGTACTAGACTCCAGAGAGGCTAGTACTGGGGTTGTGTTATGTTTTGATTCTAGTCAAAATTCTAGTAGCTGTATTTAACACTAATTGAAGTTTAGGGTCTTCTCAGGGTAGCCCAAGAGAAGAGCATTGCAATAGTCTAATTATGAAATAACAAAGTAGCTTTTCTGTATGTTTTCATAATTGTTTTACATTTTTTCGCAATGTTATGTAGAAGGAAATTAGCTGCTCTTGAAATATGGCTAATGTTTGTATTAAAAGAGAGTAATGCCATGGTCCTTCACTCTTATTTTGGTGAAGACTGTAAAACCATTGAGGTTCATAGTCAGATCCAATAGCAGATCTCTCTGTTTCTCAGGACTAAAAATAAGAATTTAATTTCTTTCCAATTGGTAAGTTAAAACAATTAGTCATCCACTTCCTTATGTCTGAAACACAGGCTTTCAGTTGGCCAGATTCTAATGGTATGTTCTGCATGCAGCAGTATAGACAATTGCACCATCCTAGGCCACAGAATCAATATCTGAACTCTGCTAGACAGGTTGGAACATAATTACAAATCAAACATTTTAATACTTCAAAAGCATGAGAGGTAGTATATTTAACTGCGTATTTACCTAAAGCTATCCCTCCTCCTTTTTCAAACATTGACATCTAGTCACATGGGCAAACATGAAGTCTACATGACTGGCAACAAAAATGTATCTTGTCACTATAAAACATTTAAACAACTCCATGACCCATAGCTTGGTTGAAACACAAAGCATTGGCTCAGTGGGTATAGATTTTTATAAATGTGTACGCCTCTGGCTGAGCCCATAGCCACAGGAAGTAGGGGTGCTGGGGGAATCACCATGCGCTCAACTATAATCAGCACCACTTGATCAAAACATCTTCCTGTGGCTATGTCTGTGCCCGTAGTCTTCAGAATCAAGAATGTAGCACCGTAGAGAGCACTGCTGCCGGTAACATCATAGCACGGCCAACACCTTTCCAATCGCGCTGATGCTGCTATGAGAGCGACTGCAGACTATTGATGTGATAATGTCACTGGACATTATGATAATATCATGTGGTCATCGTGCTGCTGCTCAGTTTTCTGTCAATCTATCAGCATTAATGACTCACCTCTGTCAAGGCAGCTACAGCTGAACCCACCTAGGCCCTGAACCCACTCCTGTTCTTCTACAGCTGAACTCACCTAGGCCCTCCTGTTCTTCTACAGCTGAACCCACCTGAACACTCCTGTTCTTTTTAAGGACTCACAAGTCTTTTTTTCTAGTAACTCGTTCATTTGAATCGTTCATTTTAACGTTTCACAGCGGATTTCTACAACATGATCACTTGCTTCATACCTGGTCCTCCAGCTCAGTTCACCGATCAACATCTATGTACATTCGCAGAGAACAATAGATCAAGGCAGGAACATCATGAAGACATGTTTATAACTGATAATTGAATGCAGACTATAATAATTAAACCGCTGGCTTCCAGTTCAGTAGCCTACTCTCCGTCCAACAGCTGTTCAGTTTGACATTCTCAAAGAAAGTAGGTCAAGAAAGTAGCATGTTTGTGACAGATAATTGGATGCATGGCCTACAATAATTAATGCAGTATTTGATTTTTGATTGTAATGATGAACATAGTTGTAATCGTAGAATTAAACAAGCATTTGGTTAAGTAGAAAAGACACAGGTAAACGACATTATGATGATGAGCATTTGTTCTTTTTTACTTAGGCAAATGCTCAGCGGCCCTGGGGGTGGGGGCTGGCTGTAGGCATTACTGACTCAAATGAATGAAATTACTCAAAAGATTCAAACTTTTACTGAACGACTCGACAAGACCTGAGTTGGTAGAAAGAGTCAAACTTCCTATCACTAGTGACTTAGTGGTGACTCTCAATTTTCCCCATTGGGTGTAGCGTAGGCAGCAAAGACCGTGACAAGTTAACCTGCACTTGAACCACATTTGCGCAGTTTGATTGACATCAAACAGAGCTGTGATGATGACAGCTTTCCCTGCTTTTGCATTGCATATAAGCAAGATTTTAGAAAAGCGTCTGTCCTGCAGTGGTTTGTCTTTTGATAACTAGAGCCAACCAAAATGCGGGACAACATCTCAATACGTGGGATACGGGGATAAAAATAAAAAGGGATAAAAATGCTGTGCAGTCCCAGCAGAACACCTGGTCACTCTATGTTCGACAAAAGACGGCCCGCGGGACAAAACTGGTCCGCGGCATGTTTATTTTGACAGCGGCAGGTGCTGAAATAGATCTCAGTCATGACAGCAACATTTACTCACATAAACACTTCCTCTTTAGTGATTTTGCCCACAAAATAAAAGTGAGAAAGTTTTTTGCAACAACGCTTTATTTGGAGTTGAATTGAATTATTTGGAGCTCTGCACAACTTCAGCCCTGCCCCTAGAAGCCTTGCACTTCACCGCAGCTGTTGTTTGCCATTCTTTTTGTAGGTCACTTGATGTCATCCTACGGTTGTTGAGTGACATTCGAATTAGTTGACGGACATCTCGGTCAGTGGACAGTTGTTTTCGCCCTCTGCCAGTCTGTAGCTTTGTTGTCCCCAATGTCTGTTGCTTGACCTTGTTCTTATGAACCGCCGTCTTTGAAATTTTCAGGATGGAAGCAACCTGACGCTCACTGTATCCCTCTGCCAATAAAACCAAAATTGAACCCTTCTGTTCCTCACTCAAAGCATTTCTTTTCAACTCTTTCGTCATGCTGAATAGTAATTTTTTTATTCAAATTACCTTTGAGGTACTACTTGCACTGTTTTTGCCATCCAGCTGGTCCTATTGCAAGAGGATAGTGATGACCACAGCAATGGTTTTTATACTTTTCCTCGTTAAATTAGATTTGGTTGAGATAATCACCTAATCAGTACCTCATTAAGTAAAATGAGGTGTACCTGTGTTGGAATTTAACAGACACTGGAATGTCTGTTAAATTAAATTAAAAATTAAGAGACCACTTATACTGATATTATACTTTTCCTGTTTGAAGTATACATTTTTTATTTCATCTTCAGTTGCTGCCAAGTACTTTTTGTGCCTGTTGGGTTGCACCTGCATAAATAGTGGTCTCTTAATTTTTTCCAGAGCTGTATATGTTTAATGTAGCCGCTGAAAGGTGTTTAATTAGGTAGGGGAGGCTAAACAGTATCACAATTGCTTATACTGATATTATACTTTTCCTGTTTGAAGTATACATTTTTTATTTCATCTTCAGTTGCTGCCAAGTACTTTTTGTGCCTGTTGGGTTGCACCTGCATAAATAGATGACCTCACTTGGTCCGGGCAAGCGAACTCGGCAGAGTTGCCCAAAAGGAACTATACTTCCTGAGGAGACTCAAAACGTTTGTCATGTCTGTAAAAACTCTCACCAACTTCTACAGGTGCATCATTGGGAGCATCCTATCAGGCTGCATCACTGCCTGGTACGGCAGCTGATCCGATCGGAAGTCCCTCCAGAGGGTGGTGAAGTCTGTGGAGCGCATCATTGGCTGCCATCTCTCCTCTGTGCAAAGCATCAACCATACATGATGCCTTAGGAAAGCACGGACCATCATCAAAGTCTACAGCCACCAAGACTATGGACTGTTCACACCGTTGCTTGCCGTCTGGTCGACACTACCGGAGTATTGGGGCACGCACTTCCAGACTCAAAGTTTTTCCCCTCAGGCCATAAGGCTCCTCAACCAGCAACACTGATCTATGATCATACTGATCACACATGAGCATTCCAAATGCTCTGATGTCTTTCTATGTACATTTAATGTACATTAGAATATTCTTTTGTATGTACCATTCACAGGCATATTACACTCATTATATTTTTAATATGCAATACTTCCACCCATATTGTTAATATTTCCCATCCTAGTCTCTTTAAAATTTCTGCTGGTTTACATTTTTATGTATATTATTGCCATATTTTTGCTTTATATATTTCTTAATTCTTGCTACGTAGATGTGTGCCATGTCACAAGAATGTCACTGTTCAGAATGACGCTGTGTTATTCGGTGCATTTGATAATTAAACTCTGAACTTGGTATTACACCCACACGCACACATTATATAAATATTTAATGAGTTGAAGACTCCAGATGCAAATTTTTTTTCAGTTAATACTCATGCATTGTCTCCGTCAGCAATGTTCTGCCACGCTGGCTCAAATCTTTTGCTGCTGATACTGTGTTGCTTTTTTCTTGAATATATACTCATATTCTGCATGTGCATTCATTAATGTATCTAAATCCGCTGGGGAGAAGTACGGGGTCCGAGACCCTTTTCTCCTGTTGCCATGGTGAATCACGTTATCTGCGTCCTATTTATGAGGGCTTTTTTTATCTCCTCGTGCACGTGCTTTACTAAGGATTAGCTTAACTTAGAGTTGACTTAACTAATTGTTATCACCTGTTCTGAAACCGTCAACTGACTTTGACAGCTCAGAGTCAGTTAACCCAGAGTTGTGGTTTCAATTCAGAGTATGTCAACCCTGCTTTCTGAAATATCCCGTGTTTAACAAGAGAGGTTTATCTAGCGTCACTAACGTTAGCAACGCCATTGGAGTTGGTTGTAGCGGTGCAGACGCAAGCAGATCATGTCATTCATTACAGTGTAGATATGGTTGCAAATGCAATATATATGCGGTTAGCGCATCCAATGGAAATGCAACTATCTGTCATTTTTAAGTATAACTAGTGAAAGTTGTGGAGTTGTCGATGGAGGGCTATGGAAGGAGAGTTTGTTTTGCCCGCCAAATGGGCGTTCCCATATGCCGTGACGACACGTGAAAACTCAATACAGCTATCTTAAACGTTTAGCTCTGCACACAACGTAATAGCGTAGCCAACCTCCAGCACGCAAACAATTAAGAAATGCAATGTAGTACGTGAGGATTCAAATGAATAATTCTGTGAGTAAAAGTAGGCTACGTCAAATAATTATTACAATACGTTAGGCTCTTATGTGTAACAAAGAAGCAAATTAAAATGATACACATTTATTATTCACAATATGGAAACTGGAAATAAAACATAATTCGTTAAAAGCACGACTTGAATAAGCCCATTAACGGCCTGTTTAAGTCCTCTTTTATTTCTTGAGTTATTTTTATCCATTAGGCCTACGCATTTCCCACATATGTGTGTCTTAGAAAGGCGGTCTGTTGCAAGTTGGTGAATAAAAACACTTGCCGGGTTAGGCCTGTGTGTCAGTACTGTATTAATTAATCCAGCACAAAACCCGGACACTGTCACACAACTGTGGCTTTTTGTTTCTGACTGTCCTACAGGATTTAACCACAAGGTAACCACAGCTGACCAAGCAGTTACAAAAGACACTGTAACAGTATGTAACAGGCAATTCTAGGTGCATTTTTCATCAATTAATTTCTTAAATTATCCTTTGACCATGTTCTGGGCCGCCATCTAATGGTGTAAAAAAAATTGGCCCGATGCCAAACTTACTTGCCGACCCCTGCCTCATGTTGTGATTTTGATCCATTCTTCTTGGCAACTTAACTTTTTGTTATAGTAGAAAAAATGTCACTGTGTTTGTTCACTGTGTCTCTCCCGTTACACTGCTTAATGGCTTAAATGTAAAATGTATGGTGCATTTGGTGCTGACTAATTACACATATACAAACAGATACAGTAGTTTTAGGGTGGTATTTTCCTTTAAAAGGCCAGCATTTAGAACATTTTCATTGTAATATCAGAACATGTCCATAATATACAGTCTCTGCAATAATAGTGGAATGATAGTGTTTCACAACAATTATACACTAGACATTCATTTAAATGCGTACAAAACTGCATCCAAAAATTACAAATTTCTATTTGTCAGTAGAAGACGCACCATTTTCTACTGTCAAATGAAAAAGCTGCACACTCCATCCCTTCAATCTCTCCTCAAACAAGCAATTGCAGAAGGAGGCAAGCAAAATCCCTGTCTGTTCCTTGTTGCTTACATGTCACTGAAGTGGGAAAACAAGCACATAGGCAATCATTGTGCAATCTAAACAACTTTTTTTAACATTTTAAAATATAAACAATTATTTTTTGTAAACTGGTCGACCAAAAGTGAAAGTAAAATTTGCAGAGCAGAGGAGAGAGTGGGTTTGGATACACTGTAGCTGTACTTTAGCTAACTTCCCCAAGGTGGCAGCAAATTAGGGATATCCCTTTACTGTCCCCTTGACACAGTGAAATAATAGGCCCCTGGCGGGGGCTACAGATGCTTATTAAAAATGCAGCTTTTGTTGATTTGAAAGCTGAAATCAACTCTAATAGTTTCACACTTGTTTTCATTTAATAGGTTCTTAAATGCAAATAGATATTTTCTCGGAAAAAAAAGTGTCTACTTTATAATAGCTGTGTTCAGAGTACACCAATCAAAGTAAATTGATTGTTTCTTGATATTAATATAATTGATTCTGATGAGCACTACATAAAATCTGCTTTTAATGTAGGACATCCTTGAAGGTTTCTTGGTTGCATACTGCAGACATGCAGTGCTGCTTGAAAGTATGGTTCAAGGGTTGTCGTCATTTTTGTATAAACTATTAAAATAAACATATAAATTCTAAAACTAGTTTGTAATAAAGACACTAGTAAACACAATTCCAAATTAAGGACAAAAACATAAACATGATATGTGTTTATTTAACAAAAGTGGTTTATTAACCAAAAATTCAGATTTCATCGATGGAAAAATATCTGAACACCTTCATTCAATAGCTAGTGTCAGCTCCACTAACAGTGATAACTTGGAGTAAATGTCTTCTATAGCCACTAATCAGTCTCTGACATCTTTTTCTAGGGATTTTTGCCCACCTTATAAAACTCAGCCAATTGAGTGAGGTTTGAGGGGTGTCTGGTATGTATTGCCCGCTTTAGGTCCTCCCACAAGATCTCAATCATATTAAGGTTCAGGACTTTAACTTGGCCAATCCAAAACACAAATCTTCTTTATCTTGAGTCATTCTTTATTAGATTTGTTTAAATGCTTTGGGTCGTTGTCTTATTGGAAGACCCATTTTTGGCCAGCCTTAGCTCCGAGGATGGCTTGACGTTCTGTTCAATCCCTTGGTATACCTCAGAATTCATGGTTCCCTTGATGATGTGCAGTCGACCAGATCCAGAGGAGGAAAAGCAACCCCAGATCTTGACATTCCTCCCATCATGCTTGACCAAAAAGGTCAATGTTGGACTCATCTATCCAGAGATTGGACTTCCAGAAACCTTCAGGTTTGTCCAGGTAGTCACTGGCAAAAGTAAGAAGGGAGTTTGGTTATTTTTTCATTCCGATTCAGTATTTTTATTTTTGAGGCATGCAGTTACCTGAGATGCAGCCACGTAGGTCTGCAATTCTTCAGATGTTATGTTTGGGTTGGTGTGTACCAGATTTATTATTTTCTCGTGGCTCTGGGGAATATTTTGGAAGGGTGTCCTCTTTTACACTGAGTTGCTGTCAAGTTTAACAATTTCCATTTGTTAATGCTTTCTCTAACAGTGGACTGATGAAGCTCAAATCTTTCTGACATGGTTGTAAAACCTTCTCCACAGAATGCTCTCACTACCCTCTTCCTAATGTCCTCTATGATCTCCTTTCCTCTCGGCAGTGTGTTTTGCATTCACCTGTATGGTGAATGCAACACCAAACTTTCCAGGTAAACCAAAATATGGTTGTCAGATAAAAAACACTGATTATGTTTTTTTATTTAATCAAAACCAGATAAAAAAATTGGTTATGATTAAATAATTCATATAATTATATATAATTTTTAATCGCACAAGTGGTTCACATACTTTCAAGCAGCATAGCTGTGCCAACAAAATACAATATATGGTCAAAAGTATGTGGACACCTCTACTAATTATTGAGTTTGAGTGTTTCAGCCACACCCATTGCTCACAGGTGCATATGAATCCTGCACAGAGCCATGAAATCTCCATAGACAAACATTGGCGGTACAATGGGTAGTACTGAAAAGATCAGTGACTTTAAACGTGGCACTGCCATATGATGCCGCCTTTGCCACAAGTCAGTTTGTGAAACTTCTGCCCTCCTAGATCTGCCCCAGTCAACTGTAAGTGCTATAATTGTGAAGTGGAAGAGTCTAGGAGCAACAACAGCCCAGCCACAAAGTGGTAGACCATGCAAACTCACAGAGCAAGGCTGCGAAGTGCTGAAGCATGAAAAATTGCCTATCATTTGTTGCATCACTCACCACAGAGTTGCAAACTGCCCCTGGAAGCAACATCAGCACAAGAGCTATGCGTTGAGAGCATTCCATGGACGAGCTGTACACAAGCCTCACATCAACATGCGCAATACCAAGCGTCGGCTGGAGTGGAGCACGCCGCCACTGGACTCTGGAGCAGTGGAAACATGTTCTCTGGAGTGATGACTCACACTTCACTGTCTGGCAGTCTGATAGATGAATCAATCAATCAATCAAATGTATTTATAAAGCCCTTTTTACATCAGCAGTTGTCACAAAGTGCTTTTACAAAACACCCGGCCTTAAACCCCAAGGAGCAAACAACAGTAGTGTGGAATTACAGTGGCTAGGAAAAACTCCCTAAGATGCCGAAATTTAGAAAGAAACCCAGAGAGGACTCAGGCTCAGAGGGGTGGCCAGTCCTCTTCTGGCTGTGCTGGGTGAACATATTAAGAGTACAAATTGTACTAATTAATAAATGCATGTGGGCTGAGTCCATAGTCTGTTTAAACTTAGTCCAGGTCAGAAGCATGACCAGATGGACAGGGACAACACTGGGGAAGGGGAGGGGTCAGCAAAGTGGCAGCTGAAATCATCAGGTATCGTCTTGATCTGCAACACAACCAGGAGGACTTTGGACAGGGCCAGCAACGGGTCTTTCAAGCCTGGTACTCCTCAGGTGTGGGCCAAGACCTCATGTCCTCCTAGGTTAAAACGGCAGGAGACAGGGAAAATTTAGAAAATGCATTCCTTAGATCTACAGGGATTTATAGTGGAGAAGAAGAACTGAGCCTACTTCCCCAGCACAATAGTATAGCAGCGTAAGACCTTGGGGCTGAGACAGGGGGGTCCAGTGACATTGTGGCCCTATCCTGGGGAGGCCCCGGACAGGGCCCAACAGGCAGGAAATCAATCCACCCACATTGCCAAGCATCAATCAAAGGGACACCCACCAACCGCAACCAACCTGAAAGAGGGCCAAGAAATGCCAGCAGAGTACAGCCCAATTACACAAGTGCGCAACAGAGAGACAACAACAAGCCAGTGACTCCGCCCCCGAATGGCATTGGAGGGAAGGCATCCCAGTGGCGATGAGAGCCCACCTGGCAAGACAGCAAGGGTGGACAGTATCAAGCCTTTCTGGTCACCTTTACGCCCCTGGGCCAGACTACACTTAATCATAGACCATGCTGTAGAGAAGAGTCTTTAGTAGACACTTGAAAGTTTGCACTGAGTTTGCATTTCTAACCTTAATTGGCAAATAATTCCACAGTAGTGGAGCTCTATGAGAGAAGGCCCTGCCTCCGGCTGTTTGTTTAGAAATTCTAGGTACAATTAAAAGGCCTGCATCTTGCGATCTAAGGTATGTATGGCTGGATCATTTCAGCGAGGTAAGTAGGAGCAAGTCCATGTATTGATTTATAGGTTAACAATAAAACCTTAAAATCAGCCATAACCCTAACAGGCAGCCAGTGTAAAGAGGCTAGTACTGGAGTAATGTGTTCACATTTTTTGGTTCTAGTTAGGATTCTAGCAGCCGTGTGCAGCACTAATTGAAGTTTATTTATTGATTTATCAGGGTAACCGGAAAGAGCATTGCAGTAATCTAATCTAGAAGTAACAAAATCATGGATTAGTTTTTCTGCATCAGTTTTTGATAGTTTCTGATTTTTGCAATGTTTCGAAGATGAAAATAAGCAATTCTTGAGACATGTTTAATATGTTCATCGAAGGAAAGGTCAGGGTCAAGGGTAACGGCGAGGTTTCTTACAGTTTTTTGGGATACGACCATGCAGCCGTCGAGGTTCACAGTGAGATCTGCCAACAAAGCTCTTTGTTTCTTGGGTCCTAAAACGAGCATTTCTGTTTTTCTTGAGTTTAAAAGCAAGAAGTTCTCTGTCATCCACTTCCTAATATCTGAAACACATGCTTCCAAAGTAGCTAATTTTGGGGCTTCTCCATGCTTCATTGAAATATATGACTGTGTGAAATTTAAATATATAACTGTATATAACTGTGAATCTGGGTGTGGCGGATGCCAGGAGAACACTACCTACCGGAATGCATAGTGCCTACTGTAAAATTTGGTGGATAATGGTCTGGGGCTGTGTTTCAGGGTTTGGGTTACTCCCTTTAGTTCCAGTGAGGGGTCATCTTAATGCTACAGGATACAAAGACATTTTAGGCCATTGGATGCTTCCAATTTTGTGGCAACAGTTTGGGGAAGGCCCTTTCCTGTTCCAGCATGACTGTGCCCCTGTGCACAAAGCAGGGTCCTTAAAGACGGGGTTGGACGAGGTTGGTGTGGAGGATCTCCACTGGCCTGCACAGAGCCCTGACCTCAACCCCACTGAACACCTTTGGAATTAATTGAAACTAATGAATTGGAGCGATTAACAGCCAGGCCTTCTCATCCAACATCAGTGCCTGACCTCACAAATGCTCTTTTGGCTGAATGGACACAAATTCCCACAGAATTTGGGATGGCTTTTCTTGTGGAAAGCCATCCCAGAAGAGTGGCAGCTAAAATAGCTGCAAAGGGGCAGCCAATTCCATTTTAAAACAAACTCATATAGGTGTGATGGTCAGGTGTCCACATACTTTTGGCCATATTGTGTGTCTGGACGTGCCTCTATCTGCCTTTCCATTCTGATAAACTACTGGCTAATTAAATGAAGAAATAATTGAAATACAGGTTTGTTTTCCTGTTTGATGTACTGATCTTATGTGTTTCAAGAATTAAACATGATTTTTACAAACTAGGACATACGTTTTGGGTGAATTTGTACAAATTTGTGTTTGATTAAAAACCATCCCTCACTACCACCTCCTCCCTGGAGGAGAAACATGTTTTAAGCTACTTTCTTGTACATGTTTTAAGCTACTTTGTTTAGCAAAATGGTGTTAATCCCTGCCATTTGCTATTCTCAGCCCAATACCAAGTATTCACTAGTTTTACATTCTGCATTTAGATTGTTATGCAAACAAAAATATACATGCAACATGTAACAATTTCAAAGATTTTACAGAATAAAATTCCTAAAACGACATAATTCAAACTAAACGGATTCATTAGGACCTAATGTTTGTGGATATGGATGTTTTCGCTATTTTTTTTTTTTATTTCAGCTCATTAAACATAAGACCAACACTTTCCATGTAGCATTTCTATTTTTGTTCTGTATACATTGTTGAGTGATTGACAAGGGCTTTCCACATCACCCAACAGAGCTATTTGTAAGAAATATTTATGATGAATGTTGCGATTTTGTTGTCACTCCTGAACCTTTGACCAGAAACAAGCTACACAAAGGCAGTAGTTTGACATATGGAGCCATGTCAAAAAGGGATTCTAGGTGGCCAGTAGATCCCTTTTGGTATCACAACTCGCTTGGAACCTCAACGGAGCAGGTACTAAAAAAAAGTATCTGGTACCAGTTACTATCCTAACTTTTGGCCAGTGGAAAAGCAAAAAAGGTGAGGCGTGTAGACCCGAGTCGAGCTGGTACCATGCAGTGGAAAAGCTCCAAAAGCAAGTAGAGTCGAGTCGGTACCATGCAGTGGAAAAGCGCCATAATTTGCCAGGCTCTAGATAAGTCTCTTGGGTACTCTTCCAAAGAGAAAGCCTGGGGGAGACTGGAGAAACTGAATGCCCAGTTAAAGCTGTGTAACCAATAATTTGTCAGATTCTTTATAAGGAAACTTTTAATTTAAAGAATTGTTTCATTACTTACCTGCAGCAATATTATCCCAAGGACCTTTTTCTAACTCCAATAAAACCTTTCCTTTTGAACATTTCCCCTGGATACTTGGCTGAGTTTTTAGAAACCTGCACTGCAACAAACACCCACACCCCCTGGTGATTTACTAAAACTAGAACAGGTGTAGTAATAATTCTGATTCTTCACAGAAAAATATGCAAAGCTGAGATATAACATTATGTTGGTGGTCAAAACTGGGTGCGACAATTTAATTAAAACAACGTTTAAGTGTTCTATCAGTTCATAATTCATGTGCTATGAAATGTGGCAGTACATTTAAATAGTAGATTCAATATATCATGTGACTTGTGCAAGTAAACAAATTCAACAACTTGTGTAATTGCAGATCATACAGCCTACTTTCACACATTATTGTACTGTATGGGGCAGTATTTTTAAGAAACACTTGGTCAAATTTTCAATCAATTTTCTGTTAACTTTAGACTGAAACTCCAGTCAAAGGTTTCATTGTAGTTATTAATGAGCTTGCTGCACCTTTCTATGGGGAAAACCGGCACCCCTCTTCAATGTTGAAGGGGTGCCATGCACCAACTGCTGTTTTCAGCTCTTGCCATAGGTTATGGATTTGATTCAGATCTGTACTCTTTGCTGGCCACTCTAGAAAAGTCCAAATTATCTTAATCATTCCTGGATGTGCGTTTGGGGTCACTGTCCTGATGCAAGACCCACAACCTTCAATAGATATCCAACGTTTGGAAAATGAGTTGAACATGGGACTCTAAAACGCACATGCCTTGCACCTGTTCAACACCCTCAGAACCAGTAAAAAAACAGAAAAGCAACCCCACAACAGATTCTTCCAGGTATTTGATTATAGGGAGGGACATCTTTTAACTGAATGCTTCATATGGTCATCAGTAAACACAGTGCTAATCAGTTTTACATAAGATCTGAATCACTGAAGAATTTGACATTTTTTCAGTGGGACAAACTGCCTGTAGAAAGGAGATCATTAATGGATACATGAAGCATTTGTTAGCCAAAGTAATAGCTTCCCAAATGAAATTATTTTTGGTCAGTGGGTTTTGTCCATTTCATTATTCTTTAGAAATTAAAAAACTCAGTAGAATGACACTTTGACAAGTAGTCTATGGGCCAAGAGAAATGTTATCAATGGTTCAGTTCTTTAAAAAGCAATTACAATATTCAGTTCAATTTAGCCACTGGTAAAGTGCTAAAAAGCACTGCAGGTAATTAGGGAATGTGCCCATGTTTACTATTTATGGAGAAAAAGCAAAATAAAAATAGCATCAAAATAATGAGTTGGTTTCAGGTGATTGAGAAAAAAGTTGACACTTATTTAGACCTGAAGAAGAGCACAGTTACATGCAGGGATGTCTATGTGGTTTTCAGTTTCCTCCTTTCAATCACATCAATAGAAGGATCAGGCCAAAACAAGAGTCAGCTAAACCCAACGGATTATCAGTTAGTAGTAATACCTTTCAACTTCTTGTGCTGACCAAAACCTACAGTCACTGCTGACTGAGATATTTTCTTTTTAAACATGACCAGCACAATTCCAGCTAATATGGTGGATGCGTAACCAGGTCAGATCGGTGCAACTCAGTTTGTTTCAGCTCCGCAGTGTAAAAAGATGTGACTCTCTTGACTTGATTGTTTGTCATCAGTGGTGATTCCCATCCTCCTCCTTATTGCTCTTAGTGGACATGGAGTAGCCGCTCCCCTTCTTTTCCTCCAGCGATCTGTCCTCCCAAACAGGACCATTAGCAAAACCAAGTATATCACTTACAAACAATACACTGCTTTTTGAATCCTTTCTGTAGCACTCAACTGAAAAAATAATGGGAAAAATCTATTCTGATATATTTTTAAAAAATTATTAATAAACCTGCCATATATTTTATCAATACAGCTTATCACACCTTACAGTACAGAAACACAATCAATCAAACAGGCTCAAAATAGTCTCACCTGTCCTGAGTTCCGCTGATACTGTGAAAGAGTCAGGATGATGGCTAGCGCTGATTGACAACCCACCAACGACTGATGGTCCCTCCCCATCTCCAGTGTGATTGGGCTCAACACCCTGCCCCTGCCAATCTCTAAGAGCAGTTTGAAAGCTCTGGGCGAGACAGGCTGTTATGTCCTTAGCTCTCTCAGCACTGCTGCACCAAAATACCCTGCACTGTAACTGCAACTGCGGGCCCTGCTGCTTACAGATGTACAGAAACACGTTGGGATTATCTGTGTCGGCTGCACAGAATGCAATGTCTCTCAGGTAGGTCTTCGCGAGCTGTCTCCCTGTGGCAATATCCTTGACCTCTACGTAGCGAGGCCGTACCACCAGAGCATGCGCCTTTCCAGGTTTTTCAGGGGCCCTCTGCTGGAGAAGCCGGCTTATGGCCCCCTGGGCCTGCTCCATATCAAGGGAGTAGATTTTCTCCGTACCCAGGTAGTGTAGTTTGTAGAGGGGGTCACCCCGGGAGAGGCTGGCAGTGCGGTCAGGGCAAAACCGGCAGCGGAACAAAGCGGGAGACTTCCTCAGAGTCTGGATGAGCTGGAAGGAGGGGTTACTCTGAGACATGATTGGACATCACAGGGGTGTGTTTGGATCCCTTGATCGATGTTATTGGCCCTAAAGCCTCTGTTATTGAATTGTCTGTGCAGGTTTACTATGCTATTGTACCTATGGTGTAAAAGAAAAGAGTGGGAATTAGCTGAGCTGAAATTGGATGCTTGTTATTCAGCTCAAAAGGTTGCTTTCCTGGATCACAGTTCCAGAAAAATCCTGGCTAAAATAAATATCACTGGGTTGCTTTTTAGAGACTCAGTCTGTTTCCTGGAATCTGTCCATAATTATATAATTAAGTATCAGTACATCCTGTACTACTTTTTTCTAAGCCCAGTTTTCTTTCAGTGACCTTCTAATGACTTTGTTCCACCAATTAATTTCCTTTTGATGTAACTTGACAAATAGTCTGAAGTTTGACAACTTGTAATGCCGAATTTTGGCACAAGCATATTTATAAACATCACACTGAACTCTCAGGGCCGGTTTCGCAGACAGATTAAGCCTAGTCTAGGACTAAAAAAAACAAGCTCAATGGAGTTTTCTATTGAACTAGGCTTAATCCATGTCTGAAACCGGCCCTCAATTTCCTACCCCTTGATGGGAACACTTTGAGGGTGAACGTGCTCCGGGTGAAATAAAGTTAAAATGATAAAATATTGTTTTATTAAGTTACACAAAAAATTAAGTTGTGTTAATTTCGGCGCCTTTACTGTATTTGATGATCCAACTCAAACAATAGTAAACGACATAGAAATCAGATGCTAACTCATGCTCTGCTCCTATGAGGTTTCTTTGCATGGTTCAAATTCCGTAAAAGGCCCCCATGCAACCACCGTCACGAAACTTATCTAGACTTGTGGTGAGAGGCTAATGTGGTGAAGTGTGATTGTAACGAACAAAAATGAACAAAACAAGATCAATACGCTTAAATTCATAAAACCATGTTGAGGTAAAGATATGTTACACAAATTACTCTCAAATATTCGTAAACACGTTAAGGTAGGCTAACGGTTTGTCAGCTTTTACTTACGGTGTGCGCACTTTAGCCTGGTTACAAAACGTAAAAGAAAAAAAACACTTTCTACATATCCGAAAGGTATAGTCAAATAACTTACAGAAAACGATTTATTTTTGGTCAGCATGTTCTTTTCCTCGTTCATGGGCTCTTCCATCATCGTACCTGTTAACAGTTATGTGAAACGGCACTTGCCTGAGAAAAAGGGGAGTTAATGCACCCTCCGTCAGTGCAACGAAAAAAAAGGGGGGGTATTAAATTAGAACGGGATTTCATGTCTCTCGCACGTGTAAGTGTTCAGATTCATAATTGACCAGTACTCTCTGCATATAGTAAATATGTAGCTTTTTAACAAGAACAACATTATAATTCAATGATGTTTATGAGTTTTGTAGTTTCCACTGTAGGCATTGTTCAATCTGTCGAGAAAGCCAATTGATAGTTTTCACGTGACGTCACGACATATGGGAACGCCCATTGGGCGGGCAAAAACTCGTTCCATCGCCCTAACCCTAACTCCATACTTTCTTAATACAGGGCTAGCACACAATAGTATGGGGCTAGCAGGTAAAATCTAAGAGCTGGATAAATGAAATTATGTTACACACTCTTGTACAGTAGGTGGCGGTATGCACCTAAAAGTTGATTGCGATCCGCCATTAACCCCAGAGAAGAACCCTAAATCCACAACTTTCATTACTTACACTTCAAAATGCCAGAGAGTTAATACAGGAGAAAATCGCACCAATCCAACATTCTCCACAGCAACCCAGGCTGTCAATGGTGAGTCATTTAAACAGTAGAAATGGTTTACCTGACATTGGGAAAACGTTATATTATTACCGGTACATTTGTCACAAGATTCTTTGTTACAATGGCTACACTGCGCTACACTGACCACCCATAGAACCAACGCAACGGTAATATAGGTTAAACTTCGCATTGACAATGAAGAATTTCTTCTTCACCTCCTAAACAATTGCATTATTAACCTTGTGGATTCTTCACAAGGTGTATATACACATCCCCAAACCCAGTGAGCAATCGATGGCGGCCCGGCGGCGTTTTGCTGCTGGCGGGCCGCAGGAGGCTATAATGTCCTACAGCCAGCCGGCCACCAGCTTTTGCCGCTTTTCTCCTGTTCTCAATTTGCATAAACTAATTTGCATCTCAGGCGGCTTTCCACCAGCCGCCCGACTGCTTCACGCTGGCGGCTAGCCGCCGAAGAGAGGGCGGGCGCTGTGATCATTTGTAACTGCTTGTGTTGCCATTTACTTCCAGCAGAGATGCTATTGTACCCCTTTTATTCTTGTACTGATTATTTGTATTAACTTTATTTTAATATTGTTAAATCTGAGTGTACAGAATTTTGGTCAACATTGGTAGTTTATAAATAAAATAGACTTTGACTTTTGCACTATTGCTTGTGTAAAGGACCTTTGTGTAGACATGTACAGTAAACACATAGAAACAGCCGTCTCTCGCAATTGTTTACCATAAGTTTTTCCCCGAACTAATGGCCATTTTCCACTGCATGGTACCGGCTCAGCTACTCGCCTCGACTTTAATCGCTTCATGGGGGACAGTTCTTTACTGTTTAAACACTGCCGTGTCCGTAGATGACGCTGTAGTGAATTGCACGTAAGGCAAGACAATCGCCATTTTGTAAGCTAGGAATCCCACGTTCCAGTAATGTGAAAACTGGATCATTTTAGTGACTTGGTTCTGTCTCGTTCAGGAAAAGGAACAACTATTTTTCAGAGGGTGTAAGGTATAAGCTATATGCTCTGAATTGGACAATACAACATATGGATTATGACATTGTTTTACTACAATTTGATGAACTCCCGAAACAAACGAAGATCAAGATTTTTTTGGACATCGGACTTAAAATTATTGAACGCCGAGTCACCTACATAGCTATGGTGAGTTCTGTTCTGCGTTATTATAAATAAGTATTGTTAGGTTACTGAGTAAGAACGTAATGACTGTTTTGTATTAAACAGTGACTGTTTGCAATATTCTATTAACATTCGAATTCTTTAGTCAAAGTCACTGGTAGCTGAACGTAAGTTCTAAACCATCGGCGGGAAAACAAGTTATAGAAACTGAGCTTGAAAAAAACAGCGTTGAAATACCTACAGTAACCCTTGTTTCTTCGTGTATCCACAAGTTTGGTTGCTTACTATTTTTTTGTTTCTTTGTTTATCCTCAAGTTCGGATGTTTTGTGCTTTGTATATCAACAGTTGAACAGGTATGGTAACATCGTTAGCAAACCTGTCTAAATCGTGTTAGTGTGTCAGCAAGTTAGAATGTTATAATATATGTGCTTATTCCTTGTAACTTTTCAACTGATAACGTTATCAACTGATAACGTAACGTTAGCTAAATCGTGTTTCTTTGTGTAACGTTATCCACATCATGTGGATAACGTTACTCTTGGCAGTAACATTTAACTAGACTAGCTAAACCTGCATTTGTTATAATTCCTTTACTGTGGTGTCTTGTGTGTCTTTGTGTATCCACATTGTTTTCTTAGCTAGCCTGTGTGTGTCTTATGCTGCCGGTTTTTTAAACCTCTTTTCTAAACATTGCTTTCAGGTCAGGACGTTTTCTGTTGTTTTGTTCCCGGAGGAGGATGACTGTGTGGCAGTAGTTCCACGCCTGTGGCTCAAAGGGGGACTTTGCTACTGGCCACCACACAGCATCACCAGCAGGAAGTCCTTCAGCCACAACAAGTTTGCCAGAACTTGTTCACCACCTGAAGACACCTGGGAGGCTGTCCCTTATAAGCTCATCAAGCATGCAGGTAACCCTAACCCTTTTCCTAGACACGTGAGAGACCGGATGTGTGTATCGCCAGAGGAGTGAAAATCGTTCCAGCGTGGGCCCCTACCACCCCAAGGACGCACATCTACACCACAACACCCTGTGGATTGCAGCCCTGGAGGTATGTGAATTACATGTTGATCTCGTAATTGCTGCAATGTTTACTTGGTTTCACCATATTTACATGTTCACCAACTTTTGTTTATTTTTAGGATGGAGAAAGCACAGTACTCCAAGTCACCAGAGAGGTACTTCACGCCACCATGTGGAGGACTGCTACATAGGTATGTGTGGGTTCATTCACTTAACCCAGATGCTTAACTTGTTATTAAAGCATGTTGCTTCCAATTTTATTTGTCAAATACAATTTATTTTTAAGGGCAGGAAGGCAGAGGTTGGGAACTTTTAGCTCTGCACATTAAGGTAAGAATTAACATTTTGGTGGACACTGCGATTTGAGTTCTGATTGTAAAATAACCAGATATTTAGGACTGAATAATTAACTGTCTGTCTTTACTTTCATAACATTTGGAGAAGATCAAGCGGCTCACTGAAGAGAAGGTCGAGCTGAGGGCACAGGTGGCTCTACAATCAGGAAAAAACAAGACTAAAGTTATGCTAGCATCTTGTCTTCATGAAACTACATTTGTCTGAACATGTGCCCTTTACTAAAATACAATACTGTACAGCCTTTCTGAAATTACATGTATATGGCAGTTTTGTTTATTTCACTATTAAGCTATTGACATTTCATTGTGCTTTTTAGCTTCTGATAAACGTCTGAATGAAGAGAATGTCAAGCTGAGGGCACAGCTGGCTCTACAGTCAGGTAAAAACAAAACTATACTTGCGCTAGCATGTTGTCTTCATGAAACATTTCATTTGTCTTGAATGTCATGCAATTCTCAAAATCATGTCAGACCATTTAAGTACAATATCTGATTACTGTATTACAGGAGCCATAAGGAAGAATCCTTCCAACCGGGATGCCACTGACGAGGCTGTCCAGAACCAGGTCCCCAGGTACCAGAAAGGGGCAGCTGACCGTGCAGGTGGGAGAAGACGTCGCGGCGGTACAAGGGACCTGTCGTGAATATGAATGACATCTCCAGCACAACCAATATTGCTGCTAATCTACAGTACTCTATTTATTTATTTTTTTAACTGCTGCTATGTTATGTATATGATCGCATTATCCTCTTAATATATTTAAAGCTGTGTGTGAATGTTCTTAATTCTGACTGTAGTTGTAGTGTGCTATGCCACCATTCATAAGCTTATTTCACTGATGTATCTATAATATTCAATCGATTGCTGCTAGGTCACACTTATACATATTGCTGCCATTCTAGCCCTTGTTTATTTTGTATTGTATTATGTTTATTTTGTATTTTTTCATATTCAAATACTGTAATTTTACTATATTTGTTGCTGGACATGTTTTCTTGCACTATTTGATTTAAAAAAAATATATATTTCAATTCATTTGCACATGTTTATTTTGTATGCTTGCTGTATAATGCATGTTTTTTGGTATGCATCTTGCACTATTTGAAATAAATTGTTTAGATTTTATTCAGTTCATTGTCATTTGTGTTATGACCAAAATTATTGTAAAGGATTGTTATAAATAAAACCTAATATTGGGTCGTGAGGCATCCCGCTTGGGTTTAGTGCATAAAAGCGGCTAGCCGGTGGTGAGCCGCTGATCAGGGTATTGTTGGAAGGCATTGTAATGAAAGCGGCCACCGGTGGCCCGCTGGCCAGACGCTTTGCAGAAACGCTCGGCGGCCGCAGCAGCAGAACGCTAATGGGCCACCAGTGGGCCACTGGCGTGTTGCTTGCTGGGAAGTTCACCACCGGCAGAGATGTCGCTGTTTTGC